>JAVFBZ010191926.1:0-12504 GCA_032466195.1 Katharina tunicata
GGGGGGCAGAATTGACCATATTTTGTTGTACCAAATATACATTACTCAAGAGCAAGGTATAAAGATTATGTTTATGGCAAAAAATGTTGAAAAATATTACTACTGCGGATCTCCTTTAACAAGGTTTCTTGTGAGTTTTCCACAATGCGCGGGCAATGCAATGTTGTATAGGAGGGTGCCCTAGAGCTACACGTAAAGAGACTAAGAAAACAAATAAATTCAACTGGTTTCATTCAAGTTCGAGAAAATCAAATGTAACCCCTTTCATAACAAACACGTTTTGACCAACCCATGTGACGCATTATCAGGCGGACAGGTTAAAAAGTCGCTGGCCATCTTGCTGTTCACCTGGGAAGAGTTATCCCTCTGTGCTGGTTATTGCGAGTAAGTTAATAGCTGATAACATGGTACTGCCTCACGATTTTATCCTTTTCTTTGCGATAACAGTACTGCGACATCATTAAGAATGGCCAATAACATTAGTGTGCAATCTCGAGAAAAGTACGAGCCTATTTTAGTTTGTCCGTGGAGATGCGATTTATATTTTCCATAAACCCCAAATTGCAAAGCCCAAATTTGGTTCTTTGTCCGAAGGAACACGCATGTCACTATGTTCGACATTTCTTTTTTACAGATTATTTCCGTTGTATTGTAAAAAAATAACAACATTAATACCAGAAGGAAATTCTAGAGCTTCATAACAAATAAAACCAGTCATCATTCATTTCAGGAATTAAGGGGAGGCTACTAGGATGTAAAATTTGAGAATATGACAAAGGGGAGACTAATCATTGTCGTTTAGTTATCGTATGAAGTTTATCCTCATTCTAACACAAAGAATAAAACAAAAATCGTCCTACCGTCGAGTCAGCCTAAAACGTATTGACTGGCCATCTTGTTAATAAATGCACCTGAAATAATTCTCACTGTGTGCAGTTTGCGATTAGGATTATAGCTGATTATGTGTTCTGCTTCACTATTTTATATGCAATTTTCTGCTTTGTATGGGCTTCAAATTGAATCGGCCCTGCGACTGTTCCTCTATTTACTATAAATCGGTTGGCAGTAATCAGTTCTCCAGCTATTTTTTTGCAGATGCAATAGGCCTTATACGACAACATCACATATGTGTATTCAATGCATTAGTATTCTTCTAAATCTCGAGCTCATTTTAGTAAGGCATATAATTTACGAATAGGCCTAACAACTGTCTGTATATAACCTTTCCAAGTAGACTTCAACACAGTTCTCCAATCATTTGATATCAGGAAACGTTGAAGAATACTATCATAGATAGTTAGAAGGTTTTAGATTGAGTTATGTACAATAAACTTTCGGTTTAAAATTTTATCATTTCTAAACAAGTCCCTTTATACTGTATAAATTTTCTGCTGTCTGCTAGACATGAGTTGAATAACAACTCCCATCTAGCCGCACATGCTTCCGTTCATTCCCTCACATATTTGGGGCAGATTTCTTCATTAAAGTATACGGACCACACCTTTATGCCATTTAATGCACGCCAGACGTTCTTCGGTCTTCTCGTGTTCTGTTGCTCTCGGGGATAACCTGTAATTAATCTGATTTGTCTTGCACTGTCGGTCTGTACACTTTGCTTTAGCCACTACGTTGAACGCATTTTCTTTGTTTCGTCGCGTCATGAATTGAATGAATTTTAGCAGTGACTGCAAGGGTGAATTGCTTCCTCCACACATATGTCGGTCAACACCGTCATATGAGTCAAATATTTTACCTCGATTGTATCACAAAATCAATGACAAACAAACAAAGCAAATTGACAAAAGTTGCTTGTTTCAGGTTACAAGTGAATTGAATGGTTGGCTTTTCATGCTACATTTGTTGTAGTGACCATGTCGCTGAAGTAAACGTATTTTAAAATGTTGTGGATCAGATATATAACTTTATTCTGCACATTTCTACAGGTTCTGTTTTGCTTGGGTTACATTATGAGTAGTTTGGGTCATTTTAATCGACATGAACTGCATAAATAAATCATGTCATAAACAGTCTAGCATACATGTGACTTACAGTAGTGCGATTTAAATGCTTTCACTGAAAAACGAGGACTCCTATAAAAAGGTAATAGCAGTTTTGTTAACAGCTTAGCATGGCCTATAATTTGGCTATTACTTTGATTTTTGTTTATTTCCCCTTAAAGTAAAAAGTCAAAGTAGAATAAGAACAACTAATGAACTATTTGCTTTGTTGGAATAATAATGTGTCTTCCGTGGAACTACTCGCAAGATGAATGAAAAACGAAATCGAGTTGCCCTCAACCAGAGAGATCGAGCAAACAAACTCCAGGAGTACAAATTTTGGCTGGACTAATCGAGTTAACTGTATTTATACTTTTTTTCTCCAGACATATTAATGCCGGGTCACTATTTCCTCTGTATATTCGGGTTGATTAACCGGCGGCAAAACGACCCCAATATTATAGCTGTTTTATTCGTTTTAGGCATTTCTCTTATAATCGGAAAGGTTATAAACAATAAAAGAAAGTAACTAGAAAATATGTACAAAATTCAGCTATAGGCCTACTGAGATTTTTCACAATGATTATTCATATTCCAAATGAAACATAATTAAAATTCATATATCAATAAAAGACCTAGATTCTGCCTTAAACAAAATTTATTCCGATTCAAGAAGCAATATTATGGAGAAAACAATCATTGGAAAATACTTTATATATTTGTATAATGATTAGAATACATAAATAAATAATTTAATAAATAAATAAATAAATAAATAAATAAATAAATAAATAAATAAATAAATAAATAAATAATTAATTAATTAATTAATTAAATAAATAAATAAATAAATAAATAAATAAATAAATAAATAAATAAATAAATAAATAAATGTTTCTAACTGAGAGCATTAGCATTAAATAACTAAAAACACATTGAAAAAGCAACGTACAACATATTCAACCTACATAGTGCAAACATATGATACATTGTCGAGAATGTCATGAGATTTACCATTAAAACCACTTTGTCATACTACATAACTTCGCCGAAATCACCGGAAAAGTTTCTTTAAACAATTGTTAAAATACGCAGTTTATAAAAAGGGATTTCCATTAAGATATGAATTAAATTTTGAACAAATTTGTAAGTATTTTCAGTAGAAACTAGAAACGTGCGTTTTTTTTATATAATATCAACCGTTTTAAAAGATGATGATATCACAGATTTCGAGTTATTGGAATCACTGAAAATTATAGGTGAATTCATATAATAAATTAAACGCAATAAATATTTATATATTATAAATTGGAAAATTTTGCCTTTTGGTGTAGGTCTTCACAAATATATAATTCACAAGCACAAGATTGTCACAACCACTTTCCCATGTGCAAAATACCAGTTCGAGAAATACATGAGATACCAAAGGTGCCGTTGAATGCATAGGGATGTTTGCTGAACATCTCAAAAGGCAACATCAAATGATCAATTGGGAATGCTTCGGGATGTCGCATACTGCGATGACCACAGAAGAGATGTGCGAAGAGATTTGCCGAATTTGCCCAATGAATCTACAGTCTGGCACATCAAGTTCTCTTGGGACAATTCTTTCGCATTTTAACTTTGGCATTTTTAGAAGAAATTCTCCATACCTGGACCAGCTTAAACACGGTATTCAACACAATGTATTTAAGTCAGATCTAGTACGTGGTTCAAGTAAGAAATATAGCAAATGGCAAGGCGGAGAATTTCAATTTTTGAAAGTTTCTTGTCAGGGGGCAGGGTAGGAAGCAGTTTCCTTAACTCGGTAAAGGCCACGTTGAAGGCTTCCACACGCACCCTTTCTCGGGTGGCATGTGCAGTGCGGTACTTTTGAGTGGCTCGTCGCCTGCGCCTCCTTTCTTCACGGCTCAAGGATGAATTTTCTTGGTTAGCGCTGCCACGTCTAGAGCGAGGGTGAATATGAGTCTGA
The DNA here is from genome assembly GCA_032466195.1 of Katharina tunicata. Classification (NCBI taxonomy): domain Eukaryota; kingdom Metazoa; phylum Mollusca; class Polyplacophora; order Chitonida; family Mopaliidae; genus Katharina; species Katharina tunicata. The sequence continues at coordinate 3,970 of JAVFBZ010191926.1, forward strand.
TCGTGAGTACGATGAGTCATGTCAAAAGCCAGGTGCATATTCTCTCTGTTTGAATCCGACACCGTAGGTTGAAGGTTCTCTCCGTTGATCGCTTGGGTTCCGTTTACTTGATGAACTGACGCCATGTTGGAATTGGACTCGGCATGCATTGTGATTGGGACAAGCACTGAACCCATCCACTGCTCTAGCTGTCCGCCTGAAGCCTGTCCGCTGGCATTTGACGACTTCCTTTCCTTGCCTGATTTTTCCTGGAATTATACAAAAATGGATGTTATTTTTTTTTATTAACACATTTTTTATCTGGTCTATCTCTGTACATACTCCATTTGATAAACAAAGTGGTGTTCCCTGCAAAATAATACTTCAACCATACTGGACGTCCTCTGTGTCACTGTTTCCTATTGGCAATATAAAAAAAACACTCTATGATAGGATCCTCGATTTATCTGCACTCTTATCCGGTAAAGTTCGATTCCGTTATGAAACCATCTGAAAATTTTTGCATTTTTAAGGAATTAGTTTCCACAAAAGCGATTAAAGAAAGAAGCAGCTGAACCCCTATGGCAGGAGTAGAGATTCTACCGTAGTCCCTTAAGCTGTTTTCTCTGGGTAGTGTGAAAATTAAACCACTAGCTTTAACACCACTAATTCTTTTACGCGCACATGCTATTTTTTGTCGGTCTACCTTTGGAATTAATCTATAACGTCAGATTCAAGATTCGAATGACAAAACTGGGTGCAACGAATAAGCGTCTATCCTACATAATATTTACCATGAAATCAGTTACTCGGTCGAACAAGTCTGAATCCATCCAGTGAGGGAAATAGAATGAGAATTGAGTTGAGGACGAGCAGGGGATAGCGGACCCCGACTATAACGACATTACACCAAACTATTGGTCAGAAGAGGGGCATACTTCCCGTTACCAAGGAAACATGAACAATGAAAAGGACGTGGTGCCTTTGAAGAAAATTGGATCGCCTGTTTGGGGAAAAATTAGATTCCATGTTTTCACGCCTGTGTGGTTACTCGTGGCGCTCTGTGGAATTATGTTATCATATGATGGGGCATCTGACTTGTGACGTCATCGTAAACACTAAAAACCTCTCCGTGAAATGAAACGAATCAGTACAATTCGATTGGCTTTCTTTGCATTTCAAGGACCGGAAAATTTTAACTTAAAATAGAAACACGAACAGTCGGTTTTAGAATAAACAAGACATCAGAAGAAATCATTCTTAAGAAATTGAACACTATACATACCTTCAAAGAATAATTGTTCAGATCACAAAATATCGATCTTGAAAAGGTGATGTCAGAATATTACTAATGAATAAAAAAAAATAGTAGTAATAACAATGGAATTAAACCGCGCAAACGTATGCTTTGAGTGTTCTTTTAACTACACACACACCGATAGAGAAAAATCGAACCAATTAATGTGTAATTGGAAATAGCGAAGAAACGGTAACTGACGGTTATTAATAAAACGGCTAATAAGAATTTATTTCTTAAAGATCATAAGCATTGTTAAGTGACATAGACTGAAACAAGAAACTCCTAAAATTCATCCTACAGTTTGATTCTAAGGTAATTTGAAAATCACTCCATACTACGGATCCATTCATTGAAAACTTATATCGACTCAGGGTGTTTCAAAAACAAGACAAATGCTTAAGACAGGATACAGATTAGTGCATAAAACACTTGCTGTAAAAGTTTAAGTTGATACGTTAAAAAGCACGATGTGATTGAGAATTGCGGAAACGAAAATAGAAATACAATAACAAGTCTGGAAGAACTCACCTCTCCCTCAAAATACATGATAGACATATTACATACAATTTGAAAATCATTATAGTTGTGGTCATGATTTGGACAAAACAATACCTTCTATGTTCAGAAGGGGTGTTTCCCAAATTAAAATATTATTATTGAATATTTTTATCATTTTGCACACAAGCAAGTTTTTATTTAATATCAATTTAAAACTTGTGATTTTGGATGTTCATCAAATGGTTCCGATGCAGCTTAATATTCGTATAATAAAGCTCTTAATTTTATGAGGGCTAAAGCCTCTATGCTTTACTTCGATAAGACGTCAAACTATGGACAAAATCCCAGCGATGTTCATAATACTGGATGAAGGTTGTCTGCAGATCTCTGGAGCTGTCTTAGTTCTAACTGTTCAGGAAAATAGGCGGACAGATGGTGAGCTAATCCCCCGGGGATTGCGAGAATCATTTTCCTGAGGAATTGTTTGAATTGCAGGTTTCTCAATACCAGTTCTTAGCCATATTTAAACGGCAATTGATCTTGGAATTTCTTTTTCAAATATTTCAGAGTATTGCCCAGAGGAAATGACCAGCAATGCCCCATTTTCAAGCTGGCTTATTGTTAACCACAGCGCATTTTACATAAATTATTTTGCTCGCGGCTTCACCTGCAATAGTCGAATTTGAGGCATCTATAATATAGAACACAAGAATCTAAACAAAATCGTGATTTCAAAAAATTGGATACCAACGCAAATGTCCTTGTTACTTAATCGGACATATTTTAGTAGAAACATAAGTGAAGTGGGTAATATTTACCCTAACGTATTTTTTTAGTGCCATTCAGACTGGCTGGAGTGTTTTGAAACGCCTAATTCTAAATAATAACGGGTAAATGGTCAGGAGTTGGGAAGAAAGACGTCACAACAATAAGAACATGTAAATTACAGCTAAACAAAGTCATTAATTCAAGCGAGAATCAACGTAAAAGTGACAACTGTTTCCACTCACCTCCGCCGGAGCCGCCATGTTTTCGCTTCCTGGGAGGAGGTTGGCCTAGAAGCGGATGATGAGCAAGTCACGGGTACAACCTCAAGGGAAATACTCGCAAAGACATGAATAAATCAACTGCTCAAAAGAAACTTAAGGGCTTTCAACGCCAATATTTCTCAAGATAGCTATACGTTTAATAGGTTCCAGCATCTGGACCACGAGAGGCCACCAATTTATTCTGATCACATCGAACGGATCTCAGAGCAAACACTTTACTTCGATATATACACTTGATTGCATGGCCACTATAATAGGAAAAGTATGGATGAAAGTAACCAAATAATTGTTGGAATGAAATTTTGAAAAGTCGATTATAAGATACAAAAAACGTTAGCTTTCCTGGATGGAATTAACTGAGCATTATTGTTTCAGTGGTGTACCGTAATCTATCGGATCAAACGAACCAGCGATTTTTAATTGTCTATCTAATGTTAAATATGTAAGCATGCAGTATGTACACATGTACATTTGGACAATTGTTTACGTTTAATGGTGGATGGTTAAAAGGCGTTTATTCAGTAAGCGTATAGAAATGAAATTAGTAATGATTTGTTTAGAAATTACCACCACCACACAACAACAACAACAAAGCTTTATCAAAGCGTTGTTTACAGATTTAGAAATAAAAGTATTGTATACTCCAAAGACAAATTGCAACTGATAAGCCTATGTAGAATAACTTATCTAAATAAGGTATTACAAAAGAGTTTACATTCTCATATAACACACATATGTCTATTCGGAAGTGCATGTTGGGCTTTCGAACTTCTGCACGTGCATATATACGGATCACCTGTATTGGAAAATCGCGCCACATAAAATAAAAAGATGTAATACCTGAAATTGATGAACAGCAATCGCCCAAATATGCACTATGATACAGGAAACAATATTGTTTCTACTACTTTGTAAGACAAATGGGAAGAAAATGAATAAAATAAAAACAAAATACATTAAAAAGACACCCGCCATGCAACACGTTTAATATTTCCCGGAGATTAGAGATACATGAAGCAATGACAACCGTTTCAATCCTACTATACATTTTTGTGTCTGTTGACGGCTTCTGAGCCGTAATACAAGAAACCATTTGTCGATGAAATATTAGGCTAAACTTTTCAAAACAGGCTACAAGATCTAGAGGGTGAAATATAAAAATATATTCTACGAGCAATAGTATACATCCAATACATAATCAAATAAATGATGGAATACATATAATGTAATAATTTGAATTTAGGAGAGGCTTTGGCGCGTCGACTGTGACAAATCAATATTAAACAAATAAACATTTACATGAAAACACTAAGTTACACATGTAATAGTTTTCACAAATGCTTCCATGCCGTTGTTAGCTGTTTTCGCTACCTGTTCAAGTCAAGTGATAGGTTAATAAGAAGGAGAGAAGAAAGTTAATTACCAGTGCGTTTGTCTAGCCGACGAGAACTGTCGTTACCTTAGTGATTATCCCGCAGCAGATGATTAACACCAAAAGCATATGTTTTGTGGAAACAATCCGGGGATTGAAGAAAAGTCCGTTCTCGGTGGCCACCTGTCCTCGTGTCTAGGTGTGATATTTATATAATCCCTACACACTCGGAGATAATAAACTACACACATAACACATCCCGGCAAACTCATCTTCTTCAGAAATCCATGAAGAAATGACCTTCTTCTTTAAAACAACTAAATTACCATAGGACTTATCCCCGGGGACCCCCGTCCAGTCTTCATTTAACGGCCAGTTCTTGATCAGCTAGTAAAGACAAAGGCGAAATCTGCATGTAGATTGAATGAGGGATGGAGGGGAGCAAATATTAGGTCTTTAGGGAGTTATCTCCGCCTAATTTGAATCGATAAGTTGCCAAGAGGATCTGCTAACTGTCTCACTCACTCACTACATCATCGTCTGCCTTGTTCTGTCTGTTCGGGAGAAAAGGAAATCTGTGGAGCATCTCATTGAGCCCTTCAGATGTTTACATAATGTAACTTACAACGTGCAGGTCTGTTTTTAACAAATTCATAGTGGCTATTTATACGAGATGAAATTTCAAAACAGATTGTTAAAATAAAAAATCAGGAATTGATCAAAATTACAAGCCTTTTTTATTAGTTAAACATGAACTTCGTTATTATTAGCGAAAAGCTCTTAGCCATGCGAGAGAGAAAAAATAACACAATTTTCGAAAGATTTGACTAAGAAATAGCCTCATTTTTTCCTTGATGTGCATCCGTTTATAAACTACTCTGGATAAAGCCTTTTTTGAAAATGGTCACCATAATGGTTGACATGACGTCGCGACAATGTTTTTAGAATAATGGCGAATATTGTTTGGGGCTTTTAGAGGAAAAGGCTTAGAATTGGTCGAGCAGATGGATGGACAGTGCTTTACAAGCCACAAAGGGTACTTATACTGCGAGTAATAGAGGGATTGTTTGGGGGCCCTTCTGGGCGCCCCCACTCATAGTTTGTACAACACTTGACAACATCGGCCATTAAACGGTAATAAAACTTCTTGAACCGATACTTTTATCTGCAAAAGGTCGTAATGCTTCACTCGATAAAACAAACAAGCATATGCTCCTATTTCCTGTTTAAATCAACTTTGCACCTTTTTAAGTATAAAGGTGATTAGCTAAAATTGACTTTACACTTCAAACAATAATTTGTTCAAGTTTAATCCCGCCAGTACCAGGTAGGGCCCTATACGCATAAAGAATGGAATCTCATAAAAAGAGCAAATAAATTTTACTTTCTGAGTACCATTTGCTGTACTGGGTATGAGTTCGAATCGGCTTGCCGACCTTAAGCATATAAGGGGTGTTTTGCCCTGGCTGTGTAGATCGCGGTGTGGCTTTTATCAGGCTTTTTCCGGGTGTCTCACCAAATACCGGCATAGCAAAGTCGTCTTAAGCGAAATACTCTTAAGTACGACTTTAAAACCTATCAATTAAATGAATAAATACATCTGCTCTCTGAGTGGTTTGTGTAAGGTCGAAAAGAATCCGTGCAAGGTTGTACATAAATAGACAAACAATATTGCGATCTTTCGACTAATTCACATATTTCTTTTATGGATAGGGTTTTACAGTTATCGTTAATGTAAACAGAGCCATCGACTGAGTCATGTAACAACAGTGAGTTCCTATAAAAATAGTTTTGTATAAATCAATGTAGAGAAAGACAATTTTGCTTGCCTCCACCGGGATTCGAGCTCGGATCTCTGGCTAACCCAGTTGAACGTCTCGAATGCATTGATTAATACACCAAATAAAGCTGGTTTACCGTGATGTCTTTTATCCATATTTACCATAACGTTTGTAGTTACCTGACTTAACTTCAGTTCTTACCCCAGAATAACCCTAAATAGTAAAGCAACACAATTTTTTATTTTCTGGATAAAAGCTATATGATTTAATACACAATTTTAAAATCAGCAGTTTTCACCAATGTGTTGATTGATTGTAATTATCTTATTATTGTTAACATTTACCTGTTTGTAAATGTGTATCACGAAAATTCAGAAAAAAAACAGAATTACAAATATTGCTGAAATCTTACCTCCAAGGAAAACCGGACAATATTACCACTATTATAACGAAGCTGTTGACAACATCACAGTAGATAATGAAAAACAAAATATAGCAGGTGTGCCAAGATCGATACTCAAGGGAATGACATCGCTTCAAATTTAAGTAAGCTTAATTTACAGTTCTTGCGTACCGATTTTTAATAACACGTGCTATTTTTCCACAATATGTATTACACTGTTATGTTTTTACGAAGTAGCCAGACAGCAATAAGTATAGCGTAGGAAAAAGAAGACAATCCCAAGAGATCTGAACAATACAGATTAAAAAATAATAAGAAAAGAAGACAAAATCTGGGGAAAAAAAGAGACAACAAGCAAAATTGGTAATCTCTACATTCAGTTGGTATAACTATCTCCCAACTTGTTTTTCAACTAAGAAAAAAATGTATCAAGTTCAACTATGAAAAAAAGTATTTAAACTTAAGTATTTCATCTTACAGGGGATGCGGGAAATGGTTCCCAGTTTTTTCTTTATCTGCATAAACGCAATATCCGGTAGAACATGAGTTGGGATAAAGGGAGGTATCTGATAAGATGGAAAATGAACTCCAATGTGTCCACCATGAGTGATGCAAGCAATCGTCTGTCACAGGTGCTGTTTACCCAGAAAATAATTAGCTGCGTTCCCTTTCAATCAAAAAAGGCAAGTCCCTGTCTGTTGAAAATGGACAGCCCGGCGAAAGACGACTAAACGCTGGTTGTTGTCTAAGATTTCAGATATGTGTAATCGATCAGAGCTACAAAGTATCTGGTTCTCTTTTTGTTGTCATTTTGTAAGGATGTCAAATACCTGGTACATGTAGAAAACTAGAAGTGAAAAATGCCCTGCGGTGTAACATATACAACCGAAATGACGTACACTGGTCATGTTCAACATTGTAGGTTAATTCTTACTTATCCGCCTGACCCCCATCCCACCCCCTCCTCTACTTTACTCTGGGTGGCATTGAAATGAGTACCAGGATTTAACGCTGTAGACCTACCTGTTTCTCTGCTCCTGTCTCTGATTTTGTTATGTTATTGTCAACTACCTGTCATAAAAGTATGAGCGATAGTTGCCATCATTGTAACATGGAGAACACCGAGCTGACAATTTACTTGATGTATGGGTGAGATTCAAGCCGGCCACAGATGTACCTTGGTCCCTCTAATTAAATACGACAGCCAGTAAATGATAAACCATATGCTCACAGAACATTATTAGCACAACTTATTTATTTGTTACCAGCTTCTGATGGCCCGAGCTCGTTAACCCGCAATAAAAACATGAAAACCGAGATCAAGCACGTCGAGGACTGTCTCATTTCTCCTCAACGTCGATAAAATAAAAGAGTCAGGTCAAATGTATCCCTTGTAAATATACATCTAAATTCATCAGATCTATCGAAAGTTAATAATAATAATAGCAATGGATGGCAAAAACAAGAAGTCAGAAATAAACTGTTTTTAAATAACGTGACGTACAACCATATTTACAAAACGAACAAGGAATCAATTGATTTTATATGTATTAAAACTGCAGGCGAATTGTATTTGAATTATTTTTACAAAGCAGGCTTCGAAAACGTATATGTACTATGAAATTCCACGCATTTCTTAAACATTACGATGGCTAAATATATTCTTTTTTTAAATAAGTACTCTTAAGTCGCATTTAAGTTGTAATTATTTGTTTTATGACTATTGTTTGAAATGTTCGTTAACAAATAAAACATCGTTTATCAGGACAGACAGGTAAAATGCTATATTGCTTCTTGCCAGTAATATATTTAAGCTGTTATTCAAACAGAGTATTTTTATACGTGTAAAGACCATACTTCTCGGATTGATTTGGGATAATTACATACTGAATGTTATGTAAGTGTAGCGTTCTACGTACTACATATGTACCGATTCCAACGGTAATTAAAGTCAGCCACCTTCTGGATCAAGTATTATTTGTTTGGTTGATTCGGGTTCTTTCACTCAAATGACGGTGTGCCAGCCTAATGGGTGGAGGAAACCACTCGCGACGTAATTGGCTAAAAAAACACACACACAATACAGAAGAATTAATGGACGTAAAATGAGACGCCTAAACAGATCGGCTTCCTGGTGCCCCTTAGCACAAGGA
>JAVFBZ010191948.1:0-33979 GCA_032466195.1 Katharina tunicata
GCTGATCTACACGTCCTTGAATACCATCAAATTTACATTGATATTTGGGTTTTGCGTTTCTTTTTTTGAAGAGTGTACTTAAATGGGTAATCTTTCTTCTGCGTGTGACTCCGATATATCATAATGGGAGACAGAAAAGTTTCTCGACATGCTATATTTTTTATTTTGTCCAATATATTCATTCGGGACAAAATGTTATGATTTATATCTTGCCCTTCTGCTTTTGTGTTATTGTAATAGAAGAATGAAATCTACCATGATCGACATGTTCGGATTTTTTCTTCTTCAAACTCGTCGATTTCCCACACTCGTACCTTTAATGCTGAATCATTTACTTGATTGGTTTTACATCCTCTATTCTTCTTAAGTAATTCCAGAGTCTTTTTAATCGTTAATAGATTTAAAAATTGATGAAATAAAAAAATGTTAATTTACAACAAACGTGATAAAAAATATTGGAAGGTCTACAAAAACTGTGCCCCAGGTCACGTTTTGGTTATTTTAAAACTTAAGATAAAGAAACATTTGTTGGAACTTAATTCTTAAATGATTGTTTTCTGATTTGATTGTATTTTAATTAAAATCTGACAAGAATTGGATGAGAGAAAAACAGTTTAGATCCGCACCTAAATCTGTCATTTTTAACCCTTGTTAAATAGATAAGTGAACATCAAGGTTGAATACGTGAGCTACTCTTTATTTTGGTACTTTCGTTTCGTCTTAATGAATATATAAGTTGGATCTAAGGGATTACTTATTTTGCGATGAAATGAAACATTAACAGTAGAAGAATCTTGGTATTCGAGCCATATGTACTCTTGACAAAATATATACTGCGTCCATTTGTGTCACTTATAGAAATAATAATAATTGTACTAAAAATAAACGGATTGATTGATTGGTATTTATCGCCGTGGTCAAGGGTATTTCACTTTTATAGTGGCGGGATATATGTGTATGGCGTGGTTAGTGGTTAGTGAATTCAGTCACGAGGCAAATAAAACTTCTCATAGTTAACTACCAGTAATAAAGCATTGGATTTTTCTTTTTCATTAAACACAGAAATTAGCTTCAGAAACGAATCGAAAATCAGTGTTTAAATCAGGAACTATCAGCTACATGGCTAATGAAACGCGATCAAACGTAAATTAGAGAACGATTAAAACAAAGAAGAAGAACGTAGACATTCTCTGAAAATAAACTTCCTTTTTGCTGTCACCTCTAAATAACTTGATTAACGGTCTTTATTTAACTCGGATAGGGCACTTTGTTATATATATGTTTTTGTCTGACAGAAGCAAACCACATCACAGCCTCCTGAAAACACAGACATATATATAATTGTTTATATTCGCACAAGGATATAACGTGTGATGAGCCTTCCTGGAAGACAAATCTATCCTTACAAACTATTTTGAGGCCATAAACAATCATCGTCTGTATTTTTTATAAATAGGAACGGAGTCAGAGCATCGCCTTGGCGCATTCCGCAAACATCTCTGAAAATAGTGTTGAATACATAATTCATGGGGTCATATTTACCTTCTCTTGTCCGCAAAGAAGTGGCTACTTGTCGACAATACGTACACATGTCGTTTATAGGAATTTCATGTGTTCAGTTTCGTTATTCTAAAGTATTTATGGATTTTAATGAATTAGCAAATGGAAATTAACAAAAATAGTTTTTGTCGTTTCATAAAGCAGACATAAAAACCAAGAAAGTAGTTCTTATAGCAACAAAAGTGGGTGGAAAGAAAGTCGAATCAACAGTTGATTATTTTTTACTATTCGCAATGGATCTCTTACCGTATTTATGTGTTATTGTATATTCAATGAATCTGGTTCATTCGCAAATAGTTATCCCACCGGAGTTACGATCACACTATGGTAAGGAGGTTTTACTATTTTATTATACGATTATCATTTTTAGTAAATTTAAAATAATTGGTCAAAACTGAACCTTCGCTGGTAAAGTAGCCACACATGGTTGCAAAATGTATATTTTTTTACTTAATCTTTTTCACGAATGTTCGGAACCGAAAAATATATAACATTAAGATATCGAAATGACGTTAAGAAGTGAATGGTGCTAACTATTTATTTCATTCAAAGAAAAAAACATGAAATAAACATTTAAATTATAGGAAGAACAAAAACTTGACTGTCAAGAAAACTCATTCCTCAACTAACCGAGATAACGTAATAAACATACATAGACTGCTGCAGTGGTTGAAGTTTTAACTTGTATTAGGAAAACATTGGGCGTATGTTTATTTTTGTTTTGTGATATCACGACTTTTCACTATATAAGCTAGAAATATTTAAGGAAACGCAATTCACTTTACTTTACTTTTATATTCCCTTTAAATCCACAAAATTATAATTTTCTCTGCAGATGAGCGCTAATATTGCTGATCGCCATCTACTTCAGCTTTAAAAGTTAACTATCATTTATCACTGAGGTTTACTCAGTTATAACAGACGAATAACTGTCACCATCTAGATTACTGGCAAAAATCAATCAGAATTGACAAAGTGTAATTACAATATATTCTTGACAAATCAGAGTTATAACTCTCCGCAATAAACATGCTTATCTACTATAAACAAACTACTGACGACTAACGTCATTATTCACATTCTAGTACAAGCTATATTTAAAGTCACAATTTTGTTGCAGAAAATAAATATAAGCTATAAGATATTGAGCCAAATCCTGAGTTAAAACAATAACAATATAAAATAACTCACCAAAAACTCACTATAATAGGAAATATTTCTAACATTAATAAAAATACTCAAGTTAGCTTGAATGAAAAAAGGATAATTCGCAGCAGAATCTCAATCAGAATTTTACTTACAGTCAGACATATAATTCAAGTTCAAAACGACAATCTACAGTCAGTAAGATAGCTTCTAGAAAAAAATATGATTCAACCAAGAAGATAACTTAAACTCAAGCATATCAGTCAAAGTGACACAGATATATAGTCATTAAGATTACTTACAGAAAAAGATAACTCGGCCGAAAAGATAACTCACAGTCAAACTTATCAGCCTCAGTCACAATGACAATCTACTGCCCGTAAGATTACGTACAGATAAAGATAACCCAGCAAAGAAGATAACCCACAGTAAAATATATCAGTAACAATTACACAAAAAAACTAGTCAGTAAAACAATTTGCGCTAATAACCTGGCCAAAAGATAACTCAAAGTCAAAACAGTCACATTCAAATGGACAATCTACACGTAGTAAGATTACTATCAACTAAAAGATAACTCAGTCAAGGAGTTTTATTCCTTCCCGCCAATTGTTATAACAATTTGAATATATATATGTGAATTATATGTTGGTGAATAAATCAAATCAAGTAAGCAAATCAAGAGTAAAGATATATTATATAGTGGAATTAAGATAAACACACAATCGATAAGTCCACATTCATGAAGGTTAAGTGCACGACAGTAATTCGTTAAGAGCAACGAATGATTGTCTACGATTGGTTTTTTGTGGGGTTGGGTCATGATCAAACTTGCTCTCGGAAAAAGATAGGGATATCTTAGAGATAACTTGTATATAAATCCAGGTTTTAAATTGTTTCTATGACTACAACTAAGGAGTTTGGTAACAACTTCAGTTTATTTAACAAATCACACCATTATAACTAGAGACCAATAGTCATCCACCATCCAACACTTGTTACCTTTTCTCGAGACGCCTGTAGGTTACCCAAAACAACTCGAGATCAGGATATATCAGTGTTATTACTCTCAACAAATATATATATAAATATTCGAACAGGTGAAAAAATACGTTTTGTAGCCAACTAAGTAAAACCCTAAAATAAATATCACAAGTAATATCTTGAAGGGGTAGAAAAATCGGAAAAACAAAGTCATATTCAAATTATAGACCATACAAAGGTGTTAATAAAACTGCCATTATGTTTTTTTGTAGAATTCGTCGTTTTCCACTTAAAGACACCTGAATTGAAATACCAAGATAAAATGTATGGTGGACTCTCTATGCCATGTTTTATTAGTTTATTTTTTGTCGATAATAATAACCAAAAATTAATAAAAATTTAACCCCAGCGAAAGAGAAACCGTACAAATGTACAGAATGAAGGTAAATACAATGTACAACACCATTACATACAGTTACTCTGGTGAATTGGTCACTACAGGAAATGTAGTGTTAAAAGTCCACCATACATTTTACCTTGGTATTTCAGTTCAAGTGTCTTTCAATGGAAAACGACGTATTCTACAAAAAAATGTAACGGCAGTTTTATTGACACTTTGCTATGGTCTTTCATTTGAGTATGACTGTTTCTTTTGGTGTTTTTTTTTTCTCCTTTAATATAAAGTCTTTACAACATTTAATGTACAAGAAAACAAGTGCCGATTGATATTTGTTACTTCCTACCCTCTGACAGATGGGATCACTCATACCCCACTAAGTGGTTAAGCCCATTTACAGTTAACACGTGACCACTGGTAGATTTGATGAAATTTAAATGCCAAGCGCACATATAACATATAATCTTGTTATACATAAAATCAATAATAATAAAAAAATGTATATAAGTTTATACATATTCAAATGATTTCAAATAAATATTGAAGAAAAAAACAATATATAAAGCAATAAATAAATAAAAATATAATTAAAAAAATAAAAGAACGATGTTCCTGTAGAAAATAAACAAACACATAAGTAATTTCCGCATGGAGGGAATAATGGTTGCAATATTGGTGGTATATTATCATCCTTAACCATATGGGACTCGATGCAATAATTCTCATAACGAAAGATATACCATCACTACTGCGGTAGTCTCATTAAACTTTTTGCGATTTTTTTGTTATTGTTAATGACGTCAGCTTGACTTATGAACGTTTAACCTGGGATGACGTCATCTACGATAAAAACAATTTCGTACGAATTTTTATAAAACTACCCCCTGGTCCTTATGGTTCTTATGGTCCTTATGGTCCTTATGGTCCTTACGGTCCTTATGGTCCTTATGGTCCTTACGGTCCTTATAGTCCTTATGGTCCTTATGATCCTTACGGTCCTTACGGTCCTTATGGTCCTTATGGCCCTTACGGTCAACGTATGCTAACATCGCTTTGTAAAACAGGGGCATAGACGTTTATTATTTCTAAAACATTTGTTAACTATTTTTGCAAATGCCGTTTGATAAGCTGAAACAGGCACGGGTGTAGACACCTATACGTATATCTTGCTTTTCTTTGATCGATGAGGTGGAATGATGAATCGGCAGTAGGTAATTTGGACCAAAGAGTTCTTCTTTAGTACACGTACAATATCAACGCTGGTTATTAAAACATAACTATTCTTTATGCATAATTAGCGGCGTTTTAGTATCATTTATGCTGTATGTTGTATATTAATAACAGGCGTGTGTTATCGAGGTCACCGTTGCCTTTGATTGATAGGTGCAAGCGCGTTGACAATCATCTGTTTTTATGCGAACTGATTCATGGATAAAAGTGTCGTTAAAAGTATGCCGGATTGATCGATGTGCAGCTTCAGACTCCTATATTCCTTTTAAACAAACTCAATCATTGAATAAAAAGTTGGATAAAATGACACAAAAACTAATGTGCTAATGACCAGGAACGGACTGGACGATCACGTAGATAGATTGCCTTCAGCTGGAGAGTCCGACATCGGCTGATTGTAACTACCGTTAGAAAATACCGCTGAAGCTTCTTTGGTTCCATAGTTATGGCCTTTGGTTTTGGTTTAGAAATAGAATTTGATATGCTATCCGATTCGATAACCTCAGGTAAAATCTGATTGTTCCCTACAAGTTATGCGAGCAATTAATTGCCTTTCTGTACATGCTGGTTCTAATGTAGAGAAGCTCGGAATAAAATGGTTTTATAGCGAAGATGTAACGGGGGTAACATTTTTTTAATTCAACATTAAAATCTTTAAACTAATTATTGTTTCCATATTTATTTATAAAATGTTCTATACCCTAGGGCTCTCTGAGTTCAGGGACATCAGATTGTAGATATGTAGTTGTGTCATGTGTCATATCCTGACATTGTTCTACTTCACATATGTGATGGACAATGAGGTAAACAGTGGTTTCCTTCACCTGTTGGACTAGCTAGCTGTAATACAAGGAAAATTACTTGTACGACACCCAAATGAAAAGAAACAATATCATTGCAAAACATGACTTAAGAGACAACAACAATTGTTTTTTCTTTTGTTTTTCTTGCAGTTTCATCTGGGATGGAATGGGAAGACTTCATTGAGCAAATTTTAGTAAGTTTGAATGTCGATGGAGCTGCTGGGGAAATTGAAATCGAAGAACCCGAGCCCGGACAGCCACCAGAACCCACTCTCAGCCCGAGCTTCTTGAACCCTAACTCTTCCCTGATGTTATCGCTAGTAAACGGTTCGCTCGGAGTTTCGCTTCACGACCTGGCCGAGATCGAGGAGCTTCCGCCTACACCGGAACCAGCGCCTATTACGCCTGCACCTCCAACTCTGGCCCCGGTGACTACATCGCCTACAACACGCGCTAGCTTTACACAGTCACCAAGGACTGGAACCGCAGTCCCGAGGGCGACGAACCCAGCCTTACCTTCTCTCATACAAGTAATGGGCTTCAACCCGGCAATAAGAAATATCGAAGCTCAGGTGCCTTTGAATCATGGCGTTCTCACCCTCCATTATCATAGCTTTATTGAAACCTCGAATACAGCCAGTAATGCTTCTTCGACAGGACAAGCACCTCCTGAACTGTTTGTTTCGAATTCAACAGCTAGTCAATCTAATGCCTCAACAATACAGAACCAGACTTTTGTCCTGCAGGTTGACGAAGGTAATGTAACCACCGTTAATCCAACTGAACGGCCAGCTCCGCCAAGAGCAATAGAGATACAGGCTGGACGTGTTAGCCAAATTGGCACCACAAGGGCACCTCCAGCCCTTACTCCGGTACCTGGGTTAGCGCCTGGCACAGAGCGATTCGGGGGACAGATTTCTGGTTCAGTGCAACCATCGTCAGATTCTCAAGCTCCATTGTACCATGGTATATTAACCTTACATTATCAGAGTTACGTTCCTCTGAATACGAGTCAACAAAGGAATGAATCAAGAGTAGGAGCTGCGGCTACTGATGGTTTCTCCTCTGGCCTCAGCTCTGCTGTGTCCCCAGGAAGTAACAGCAACCCTTCTGTAAGCGGCCAAGGGGCAATAACTGTAACAGATCCGCTCAGCGCCTCGTCAAACGGTAGTACAAATACAATAAATACACAAACCTCTCAAAACACCGGAACTCTCGGTGGTCTATCGTCCTTAATAAGCACCATGATAGCTAGAAATAGAGCTCCGACGACAAACAGAAACAATCGTATCAGTTTTAATCCTGCCGTTGATGTCGTTAATAGGCGGATCTCCGTATCATCATCAGGACCAATAAACAATTCAGGCGATGTTGCATCAAATCTGGCTAGAACAGCAGCCCCAGAAATACTTACATCTGTAGTATCGGATTCAACAACGCCAGCCCCAGTGTTGTCCCAAGGAACTTCAGGGTCTATTAATTTAAGCTCAAATGGTCAAAGTGTTGTCTTGGTACAAGGCAATACCACAAGTTCAAGTAACACAGATGGGATCGTATCAAATCAGACAATACAAGCCAATATTATAACACCAGCACCAATGGCAACCAATAGCTCTGCCGCAGTACCTGTGAATACAAATGGACAAAGTATACCACAGGGAACTCTGACATCTGGAAATACTTCAGTACCACTAAATTCTGTGTCATCTTCTTTCAGAGTATCACAAGGTCTAGTACAAAGTAATTTGGCTGCGGTGCCATCGACTGCGGTACCAAGAGTTCTAATGGATTCTTCAAATACTAACGGAACTCTCATAGATTTAGCGCCTTTACCTCAAATCATTCCTGTCAGCACTCCTAGTACTGGCCAAACTAGTGCAGTAGCTGCAAGCCGAAATGGTTCTGCTGGTCAATCAAATATAACTGTATCCTCGGCAAGTTCTGCAAACATACGTACAAGTGTCGCAGGGAATGGAACACAAATTCCAGGCCGCCAAATAAATCAGGAAATATTAGCAAACTTCAACGACATTACCGAGCCATTAGCAGTCAATATCACACGTTCTAATGATACGACTGGTAACTCAGCCAACAGTAGCGTGAGATTGACTCAACCTTTAACTGGGCAAGTAACAAACGCCTCCTTACCAGGAAATGTTCAAGTAGGTAATCCTCTTGAAACCCAGGTCACAGTGGGGCAGAATCTTACTGCGCTTTCGGATAACTTGCCTCAGAATGGCGACGTGACTATGAATCTTCAATCTCAGAACTCAACCATTGTTGTTGGAAGTTCCTCAGCAAATGGGGCCATCATTTCGACCAGTTCACCACAAAACTCGACTGGTTCTCAGAATCCTTCTGAACAGAACAGTGCTCAAACTGTGAATTTGCCTTCAAATACTGTGAACACTAATGGCAGTTTACAACTTCAGCCAAGAAATACATCCACAGCGCTAGGCCTCGCATCCGGCTCTGAAAACAACGCTGGTAGCTCCCAACCCGCGATAAGTAGCTCAACGACTCCATCTACAGACAATATTTCTGCACTTTCGGACGTTTTGACCCCAAACGGGACTGGTGACGTGGAACTTTCGCAAGAGGCTCCGAGGGGAATTGTTGAAATTCCTACCATCCCAAGACCTGCAACAGCGGTGCCTCTGGCTGGGCTCGGTGCAGCTTTCAGAGAACACGCCTTCACGTCTGAAAAGCATCTACCGGGGTGGACATGGGCTATACAGTAAGTATTCAATGTTAAATCTAGTATTTAACATGTTTTACTTTTATTTTAACTTATCTTGAATAAATATGAATACGTTCTGTGTTTTCAAACTAAAATTGATTTTTTGATGGACTTAATTTTTTTTATAAATTTACCCAAAATTTGTGTAGATAAAACGACAGATAAAGCAATTGAAGCTAGATAAAAAAAAAACACATCAACAGAAAACTGTGTAAAACAATAGGCTAACATAAATAACATGATATATTGCCATGTTGTAAGTTTTAAAGTTTTTTGTTTGGCCATGGCTATTGCAGAAATTGTTGTGTTCCTGCGGTAGTTCGAGTCATACTCGTTGTCAAAAGATGGGCTGAAATGAAGAATATAAATTGGATCATTTTGACTTGTAATAAATCACTGAACAGGTGTACTGACCTAATGCTGAGCTTATCTAGTCAGCTACACCGTATAAGAAGTATTAAAACATATTTGTGTTGACACAAACCCATTTAATACTACTTGTTGCAGCGCCACGCAGGAAGAGAAGCAAGGACAAAACGAATGTTTCTGAATATTAAATGTTTTGAGAATGTAGTGGAAAAACAAAGTTAATAGATAACAAAAACATTTGATTGCTTAAGCTCAAAAGATTTTCACACACGGAGATAAAAAAATATTTGAAAATATGTGAAGCATTACATAAATTGTTAATGTGTTGTTGTTGTTTTTTCAGGTCCAGTGCCTCAAGCCATATTCCTGCCAACATCGTGCATATCTTGTTGCTCACGTCAATCGTATTTCTTTTTCATTGACCTGGTCTTCTGACTAAGAATGTCGTGTGTCATCCATAACTTTACAACAACTTCATGTCGTGTGCCGTCCATTATTTTAGGAACAGTTTACGAGAACTGTCTGTTTGAAAAAAGTAACAGACGCGTTTTCATCCAGAGGTAGTTCTTGGCTAGAATCAATTAACAGCTTTGAACTTTTTGCTCAGGTACAACATACAAACCCTAAATTGGAGATGCAAGATATCTTTACTGAACTCTTTGTGACGTTGACTTGGCATGCAGTGATCATGCTGCTCCACTTAACAGGTGTAGGCCTGCTGTAGTAAAATCTGTTGTATACCTTATAATAGTAACAATACTTGTGTCATAGTTCCATCGTGTTGGGGCTCATAAAAAACAGGAATCGTGGACTTATTTCTGACTGCCAATCAAATTGAATGTCTTTTTACGTTCTATTCGAAATAGTAAATATTTGAAGACTTTGTATTGTGCTAAATGAAAAAATGATCTGAATCTCAACTAAAAAGGATATGTTATTCAAATGTTGAGCACGTTATCTTCTGCTCAGTTGAGCGTGGATTATTCAAATTGTCTGAGCTTTGCTCAATACTATACTTTTAATGTATTTTAATACCTTTTTCGCTTCGATCCGGAATTTTTAAGTATTCCAACCGAGCAGTCCACAAAATAAGCGTAGTCTTTATTCTTTATTGTAAATAAAACCTATTCGAAGTGATTGCTGCAGAAGATTGTTCTCCAAATAGCTTAAGACTTCATTGAGTTTGTATTCAGTTGAATCATTTCTTTATAAAATATATATGACCATCGGATTTGTAGACAGCTCAGCGGAGTACGATCTCAATAATCCGAGGATTTACCTGAGCATAAAGTCTGTCAAAGAAAATTTTAAGAGTTTATAATATCTTACAAGGTATTTAGTTTATTATGACAGTGTGGTGGCTGATTTGAGCCATTTTGCATTTTCTTGTTTTCGCCTCTCTTTTTTCGCAGCGAAAACAAGAAAACGCGAAATGGCACCATAGGACAGACAAGTGTATTAATCATGCCTTTAATCTTTGTCAAGGAGCTGTACTCTGACAAACATTTTTCTTAAATATACGATCTTTCTTATACTAAAGTACCGTTTAGTGGGACTATATTCTTATTTATTTTATGATTATATGAAGGTTTTGTATAGCAATAAATCAGTTTATATATACAAGTATACACTTTCGGAATTTCGTTTTACGTACGTGACAAGGTTCAAACGCAGCTTGTAAGGGTGTAAGCTTGTTTCAATATAACAAATCATAACTTTCATGTCAAGTCAGTGACACGGAGTATTGGCTAGAATCGAGTTGATCCACTGAACAGCTTAACATTAAATACATTAATGAGTTTTTCAACTTCCGGATATATTGATGAGCGACGTTTCGGTCTAGTTGCTAAGCCCGTCTTGTCTCAGCAACTGGACCGAAACGTCGCTAATCAATATATACCCGGGATTTGAAAACCCATCTAAGTTATATTTTTGTGACGTTCCCAGTTTCTTAAACCCGCTGAAAGTCTTGTTCAATATACGCTAATCGAGCATCATCGGCATTGGCAATGGCCTACTTTGTGTCTGGTTTTATATCATTTTGTTAACATTTTGATTTATATGCCTATTTTCAACTACCGTAAGTAGGAATTCTTTATCAATTTTGTTCCAGGTTTGAGTTCCAAGCAGCGATTTCAGAGTTATATTTATTGAACTTATTTATTTGTCATTGTTTTTTTCTTATTTTCAAATGGTTGGTCAGATTAAAAAGTTTCTATGCACAAACAAAAAATTTAGTTTTTCACTTTTTGCAACTAATGTGAATTAGCACATTCATTGTCATACTACATTGTAAAAATTAAAGTGAGCAGCGAGTTAAATGGTTTGGGCACAACACAAACCCCATGATGACGTCACTTCGCGTATATTATAACGGAGATGTCCGAATGTAAGATGTGTGCGCATCACACAACTCCAGTAACTGTTTTTCCCATTCGATTTGTGGCTTTTGTAAGGAAGGTCATAGCGTCCACACGCGATCTCGCTTAATCGCCATGCATAAAAAGTGTTTTTTAAAATCCTTCATCTGAAAGGCGAGATAACGAGATGGCAAGATTTAACAGTTATACCTTTGGTCCTCACGATCCAACGTTCTCGCACCATCGACGTTTACACTTTGAAGAAAAGATAACTCGAGATTGTTATGTAAAATGTCGTGGTTTATAATTTTTAGTAAGGATTGGTTTAGTGAGCGAGAACGCGAGGTTTAACTGGTAAATCTAGCTTTCCGAGGAGAGCATGCGCATGTCAAATAGAGCACAAGAAACGGAAGATCAAACTTATTTGTTTCACAAGGTAAGGTAAGCAAACAAACACATCTTGTCCTGGGAGAAGTGTATGAAAGGCAAGCCAATCAAACAGTTGCAATATCTGCTGTAGAGATTTAAAAAGTAGAAGAAAAACCCCAGAAAAACGCGATATCTAATATGTAAATCTCGTGGTTTTCAACTTCGCCATTTTTAAGGCGAGATCGCGAGGTAAGGAGATTTAACCGTTAAACCTCGCTTTCTCGCGATCTCGCGTTCTCGCTATCTCGCCTTTCTTATTATGAAAGCAAAACTTCTAAAACACGAGATTTTACTGATAATATGTCTTGTTTCCTTTAGACGAGAATACGAGTTTTCGAGAACGCGAGATTGCGACATTTTACAGTGATCTCGCTCCATCATGCCCTCGTTGTTCTGATAATAAATTTGAAAAACACGAGATTAACATATATTATCTATAGGTTTGTTGTTTTGTTACTCAGGCTAAGGGACAAGGTAGCAAAAAGGCAAGATCGCGACAACGCGAGATTTAACTGTTAAATCTCGCTATCTCGCGATCTCGCCTTTAAGATGAAGGAATTTGAAAACCAATAGGCGAGGGTCCAGGGGCCGCCTAGGCCCGGTAAGCTATAGGGGTCTCTTAGATCGTCGGAGACGCGTTCTGAGCAATTTCAGGTGATATAATTCAACCGCCTTCAGCGAAGCTTATATTTTCCTCTTTCCTTATTCTTTTAATGGGTAAGCTTATATTAAGTTTAATTGTTTGGAGAATTTATCTAAGCTAAGAGTTGTTTATTCGGAGCTACTCTTAATATCAACGTTTGGCGGACTGTCACATGCTTGCATAAATTGGAGCAATTCGCCGGTTAATAAAAAGGAAAAACACTCGTTTTCAATCTGAGACTTACAGTGAGGCTCGACAACCGGAAAACCCCCAAGCTCAATGATGTCATAAAACGAGATCAGTGCACTGTCAAACGGTCTTAATACGAAAGAGCTAAAAGTCTGCGCTAAAAACAAAGCTAGTTATTAATGTAATAACTTAATAGTTATTATACATTAACAACCATAAGCCCATTACCATTTTATGATTTACTGTACATATCATTAAATGAATGCAAGAGTAGTGAAAAATGCTACCTACCTAGTGTATACCGTGGCCATGTCAATAATTTCCAACCAGCCCTGAGATCTAGTATACCTTTTTTGAAATTTTATTCTAATAAAAATAATTTTAGCGCAGAAAACCGAGTTTTTTTGTAACACAAAAGTTTACTCAGATGCTATAGTAGACTACATGCCAATGTAAAAAAAAGTTTACAGCTGAAAAGTGGAGGGGCTCAGCCCCCACCCCACAAAAAGTGAGAGGGCTCCAGTTTAACTTTTAAAGCATATTTTAAAAAATGAAGAAAATTACTGCCTGTTATATGTATGCTCGATTTTGATTTACGCCCTAAAAACAAATATTTGACTTATGGGACAGCTTGGTAATCCAACGTGTCAAGAAAAGTCAACTCGGCGAACGAAACAAAGAGATGACTCTCAACTTTTGTAACATATTTTGAAAAATATATTTTTTAGAAAATTACTCACATTTAGTTGTTTGTACAAATGATTTGGGTTTATGTCGTGGTAAAAATTATTCACTTATTTGACGGCTTAATTGGTAAGCCTTCATGTGAATAAAACCACAATCGGCATTAAACACGAGACAAAGAGACCACATCCAGCTATGGTAACATATTTTGAAAAATGTAGAAAATTATTCGCTTTTATTCGTTTGTATGGTTCAATTAGTTTTTTTCCGTAGTAAAATATTATTCACTTACCTGACGACTTGCTAACCCAGCATGTAAAGAAAACGACAATCAGCGTCAATTACAAGAGAGAGAGACGACGAAGATCATGTTGCCAATATCCTTAGGTAAATTAACATCTGAAGACATTGGTCACTGCAAATCGATTGTCTAAGCCGTGTTTGTCGCTTAGCCGACGCAACACTAGTAGGGCCTAGAACACCGCCAATCAATCGTCAATTATTTTGGTTATTTACCTCTGTTTTAAACAAATGTAACTTCAAAACGTGACAAATCATAGAAACAAGTAAAAAAACTCACGGAGCACTCTGGCTCGATAATTATTCTGCCGTGTTATATTGTTAGGTCTCACGAAACTAAGTCCAATTTGTTTTTTTTTATAAATGAGCTATTGTTAAACTTGTTACATTGAGATACTAATTTAGTTTGAGGGCAAAAATATCTAATTCGAGGAATGTATTTTAAATGGGCGGAGTTTGAATTTAGGGCATTGTAGTGAAGTGATCTGGATGCATGTTAGGTCAGTTGTAGATGATTGCGATCTGGCTTGATTTTCAGACAGACTTTAAGTCCGGTGTTCTGGTATAGTGGCGTTAGACCGCACAGAATTGGGACATTTTGGACAGCGCGTGCCATTCAAAACCAAACCACACAGTGCGCTATAATGGAACCCTGGATTAATGGTGGTGGACACGTGTGAATCATGGATACGACATCAACGTACTGGTGGTACCTGATATTAATATGCTCGATTCCAGTGGCTCATGCTCAGATTATCATTCCGCGGGAATTACGGGTGCAACACGGTCAGTATTATTTGTTCTGTCGATGTTGATTATAAATCTATTATATCTGTTAAACGCCTTTTCCTGTGGTAATGCCTATCTCTCGAGAGTATTCGTGTTGTCAGTACGATTCAGAGAACATACTTTTCATCCAATAAACATGTCCATATCGAAGATTTGCAAGCGGATAAGCTACAGATTTAAAAACATATTTTTTTTCTAAAAAGATAAAATTGTTGCTATATCGATTTATATACAAAGTGCCTAATTTTCATTAATTGCTATGATTTATTGTTGCAAGTACTTTATCGTTTTGGGATATCACAGACTGGCTTATTGTAGAAAAGACTCATGTTATTTACTGTATCAGGCTCTAGGCCAATTTTTGCCTCTTCACATTTCTGTCAAAGCTGCTGTTATCGTTTATGTAAAGAGTGACGTTAACACAATAGAGTGGTTATTCCTAACCTTGGCGTTAACAACCGTCTAACTAAATTACGTTTTGATCTCGTGTGATGGAGTGCCTAATTGTCACATACATATGTAGTTAGTTACGAATACGAGGATCAAAAACACCTTGTTCGACACCGACTCAGTTAGAATATACTGATACCCGATATAGCTTGGAAGCCTTGTCGACCTTAGGTATATATATATATAAGGGGGAAATCCGTAGGCTGCGGAGACCGCGGTGTTATTTTTACGAGGCTTCTTTTCAGTTTTCCAACATTCACCGGCAACGCAAATTAAATTAGTTATATAAGTGAAATACCCTTGAGTACGACGTTAAACCCCAATCAACTAAATCAATAAATGACACCGTATCAATCGGTCGTTGACAAACTGAATTGTCCATAAAACTAACATGTAGCAAATTTAAAGTCACATCGTAACCCTTAAATTAGGACTTTTGTGATTACCTCGATTTTTACAAGTTTAGGTTTGTTCATAAATTAAAACAGCTGAAATAAAAAATATCTTATGCGTACAAGGCTTGTACGAGCCAGGAGAAAGCTTGCTATAATTCGAAATCAACGTAAAGAGGGCCGGCCATTATTCCTCATTTGTATCACGCGTGATTTCTCGTTATTTCAGGGTAATTTTAGGGACGTGACGTCATCCAGTTTTTCTCCGTCCAAATTGATGGCTTTGTTCAATTCAATTCAATTCACTTTATTCACTCCAAAGATCACTCAGGGTGGCACGAGGGGGTACGTGATATACTCGGCCGAATGATTACATTATTTAATAACATCAGTCAATATAAATTTAGCACATTGCACAAGAAATGATAAGAAGATCTATTTAGGTAGGACTTTTTTTTAATATAGAAAAATTAGTCGTTCAGAGTTAATTTCAATCCAATAGTGATCCAAGAAACATGGTTCCGTAACGTTTTGACACGTTTGGTTTGAAATAATTATCTAGTCTTAATTGCATTTGGTCTTACATAACAAAACCTTGGTAAATATTTTTGAGGAAATGGCAAAAGTCTTACACATTCAAACAGAAAATGGATTTCGTCACCAATGCTGGTCGTTTGACATAATGTTTCATTAGCTGGTATATTCCGCCATCTTTCCGTTTCAACAGGTAATTTGTGGCTTGATGATCTGAATTTACATAATGTTTTCCTATTGTGTTCTCTAAGAAGTAAAAGATAATCTTCAATTCCAAAGTCTGTCTTAATATTCTGTATATCTGATCTGTGTTTAACACACATGATGTGTTGTGAAATGATGTTGGAATCAATATAACGTATTATATAATCGATCAACATAATTAGGTTTTAGCTGATGCTCTATCTCCGTGACACCTAGATAGAATTTTCTGGTTCCTGAGTTTTTAACCACGATTCGATATAACCGAACCGTCCTTAAATCAAATATCAAATACTAACAATACAATGAAATTGTAATTAATTATCATGTTTACAGATTACATTGACGAGATATATATATTTTTTTAATAAAGAGTAATCACACTGGCACAGGGATATCGACTAATTATATATATTAGGTATGCGTGATAATAAGCACAACCTGAAAAATGTATCGTTTAGAGTTAGTAGTAAACCCCTTAGTCTACCAAATAAAGATGAGGGCAGTTAAGGGTTATCTGATACAGAAGAGAGTTTCGTCTTATCCAAGAGTTTGTTTTGGGGTTTTTTTGCTTTTTTTTTTAGTTGTTGTTATTTTGTTTTGCTTTTTTGGGCAATATTTTCAAATGCTTTTTTCTCTATTAGTATTGCGTTGCTGTTTTATTTAAGAAACATGCCAACACACTTCTAAGTCATAATAAGGATCATAGCGCTGTACCAGTTACTTAAATACCGTTTATTTAATTTTTCGAACAGCTTTGTCCGGAATGGAATGGGATGAGTTTATTGAAGCCATTATGGCCAAACTTGGAATTGGAACCATCGAGGAACCCGAGCCGGAACCCGAACCCGAAATGTCACCCCACCTTTCCGCCTTTCTTAACTCCAACTCTTCCCTGATGAATTCGCTGAGGAACGGTTCCCTGAGAGCAACACTACCAGACCTGGTGCAGCTTGAAGGCCTGCCGCCCCTACAGCCATTGCCAACACCAAGTACATCTACACCCAAATCAACCACGCCAACAACAAGAACAGCAAGTTCAAAGATAATTTCCAAAACAACTTTTCCAATTTCTAGTACCAGTATTTTAACATCTACAGTCAGACCATCCAGCACTCCAAATGCCCCGAGTTCCCCATTCTTGAAAGCCAAAAGTACTATCATGCCACAAACAATACCGTCGACGAGTGTGACGCAGACTACTAGAGCAATGAGTACTCGACTACATGTAGTAACGATTAAAAACAATGCACCTGAAACACTGCTGTCCCAAAATACGGTGCCAAATTCAATTAAAGTAAAATTACAAGAAATCATGCGACCGGCAGTTCCTAAACCGGATTCTGTTGTGCAGCAAAGAGGGACTAGTCAAATAAGGCAACCAATACCGAAAACTATTAGAACACCTCATCCGGATTTATTTGCGCCACCCCTCGATCGACTGACTCTTGGGAGACCACAGTTAAGACAGAAACCTAATCAAATATCAGAATCCCATATACGTTTGCATCAAAAAGCACCGAATGACTCGAATGAATTTAGAAGACAGCAAGTGACACGTAGTCCATATCTCAATCAGCCAATATCCCAAGCTGGGCCTTTGGGACGCGTTCTGACACAAGGGCCTCAACCCAGGCACCCGACGACAAGAAAACCAACACCTCGACCAGTAACACTGGATAAAGATCTTATGCAAATCACATCCCTTTTACAACTTCTCTCTATTCAGTTCCCAAAGTTAAGCATTTTGATTGATCGTTTACCGGAATTATTGAGTCCGACATCAACAACAATAGCAGCAACAACAACAACAACAACAGAAGTAACAACAACAAAACAGAGTCCTGCTCCATTACCAAACTCAGGACTCAGACTGTTGATTATACAGGCACCTCCGCTTATGCTACCACCAACGCAACATATGGGATTGAGGCAAGCTGAACCAATTGTACCTCTTTATCAAGAGAGACTGCCTACTGGTCAAAGATTAGAAAACCATCAAAACCCAAAGGTTCAACCTGGACAGGTACGGTCAAACTTAAATAGACCTTTACATTCGGCAAAATCAGAGACTCAGATTATACATCCAGCCACAACGCATGCCGTCCTAAATCCAAGACAAAAGGTGTGGGGCTCCCATATAATTCACCCGAAAACAGTTAAACCACCCTGGATAATGCAACCGTCCAATGTGTATGCACCAGAGGTGCGAAGCCCCCCAAGGCAACTTCCTTTCTTTGATAATAAACTGAATCCAACTGAACATATTCTACCTTCTATTCTCTCATCAGACGACCAAGGTAAACATACAAAAAAGCAAAAGTTTGGCTTAGCATCCTTGAAGAACCAGTCGACCAACAAAAAACAATCTGTAGGCCATCCAATGCACATTGCAAAACCTGGACAATCATACACACAATTCCATGTGACGAGACAAGAGGAAAGGGGGACTCTTGGCTTCAAACAGATATCGAAACCGGTCACCACTTTGCAACAAAGGACAGAGCAACCTGACCAAAGGCAACCAGAAATTAAACTTTCCAATCAATTATCCAACTTTGGTTTAAGACGGCCAATTGTTCAGGCTCCCCCGTTACGACAATCATCAATGCGGAATACAAGACTTAAACAGGTAACAACAAGATTACCTCATTTTCAAGGGAGACAACCGGGGCAACTGCAAGAAAATCGGCAGATTCCGATGATATATAACGGACAGTATGTGACGCAATCTTATAGGGCGACAGGGGGACGAAATAGGCCTGTTACTCAAACTCAATCCCCTGCTACAAGACCTAGCCCTCTTCCACCACCTCCAATAACAACTCTACCTCGTTCCTCGATCAGTCGTAAGCTCTTTAAATCACATGTTAGAGGCCCAGTTTATCATGGTTCACTTACCTTTCACCTCCCCGATGGTAGCCTGGAACCCTTCGACGCGGTAACTGCAAAAACAGCTAAAACAACATTGAGTCATTTAAACTCCAAGGGCAATGTTAAAGCAATTCAAAATCCAAACAGAATTTTACAGAAAACCACAAAACGAGAGCCAGTTGATCGTTTACAAGAAAGGCGACAACAAAAGCTAAATTTATTTTCCCCTGGAAAAACTCACGATTTTCCCCCTCAAACTCAAATACAAAAGCAAAGGATACGAAATAATACATACTCCATGAAACCGGCCCAATCACCTGTCATCACTGGGAACACCAGACTTCAGCATGGCCGCAACGTCTTTGGCGAATTGAATGTGTCTCCTGTGCTTAATACGTATAGTTCTGGCGTTGCTGAGTCTACACTGAAACCATCATTATCCCAACCTAAAACGATTTCCACAGCAGAGAAATTGTCAAATGTAAATCCTACAGGAAGAAAATTCGCCCCGTCTCAAGAAAATAGAAATAACTCAGGTGTAACGAATGAGCAAAAAACATTTCCCAAGTCTAGACGCCTTAAACCGAAAGTTAAACACTTTTTCGTATTGATGAACAACAAACTTCAAAATATTTCTCAACTGGTGCCATCGCAAAAGTTGTTAGAAGGGACGCAAAACTTAATCAATAAAACTACAACTACCCTAAACAGTACTAAAGACAAGTTGGGTGGTTTATCAAAAGTATTTTCTAACAAAGCAGACGTGACTTTGTCCAAAGCAGAAGGATTGTCAGAAATCAAACGAACAAATACTACAGTAAATAACACTTCAGGTAAAAATGATATGTCAAAAACAGGATCAACTAAAGAGACAAGAATCAATATTAAAGAGCTGACATCTCCAGAAAATGAGCTAAGTGTGGTCCACATATCCACTACTGCTGTAAGAGTTGCAACAAGACATTTACCTGAAACAACTACAAGTGAACCGAAAAAACAAATATCTGCCATGAATGTCACTACTAGAACCATTGGATCTGATAATGAAGTTCACGACGCCTCCAGTGTTGTCACGACCCCTTATATTCCAAACACGTCTGAACTTCCCAAAACATCTAGTGTTGATAGAAGTTCTAATATTCCCAAAACTTATGATGTTCCCAAAATGCTTGATATTTCTAAAACTTCTTATGTTCCCGAAATTTTCAGTGTTTCCAAAACGTCTGCAGTTCTAAAAATATCCAGTATTACTACAACTTCTAGTATTCTCAAAACTTCTAGCGTTCCCAAAGTCACAAGCATCTTGACAACAGGTTCACCAGGAAAAGTTACCAAAGAACCCACTCAGCAATCGAACAGCGTTCTCGGGAGTTCCAGTTTTAAAATCCATGTAAAGACACCATCAAAGTACAGTCTTTATAAAGGACCACGGGTGGAGCAAGTGGTAATGCCTGACACAACGACCGTATCTCTTACATCTGAAACAAATGGATTGCGGAATGTTTCCCCA
Organism: Katharina tunicata; assembly: GCA_032466195.1. Lineage (NCBI taxonomy): Eukaryota > Metazoa > Mollusca > Polyplacophora > Chitonida > Mopaliidae > Katharina > Katharina tunicata. Next base: position 20,585 of record JAVFBZ010191948.1, read on the forward strand.
CCAAAACATGCTAAATCCCACGGCCGATCCCCAAAATCCGAGAACACCATACATATACGATTTACTCAAGACGGACAAGCCGAAATAATCTCCCGTCAGAGAAGATTGGCAGTTTCAAATGTCAGGGGCTCAAAAACTGCACCCCTAAAAGATGTTATAGTGCCGGCAGCGGCCTTGGCAGCACCTTTACGTCAGTCTACGCAATTTACTCCGGCAAATCTAGGAATGCCCAGTAGGGAATGGTCGGCAAGGTGAGATAAAGTTTATTTTCAATATATACTGTACATTGTCAACATGCTTTAGTTTGGTCGGCTGTCAGTTACAGCTATATCATGTGTAGGCTCTTGTTAGCTAGAAAACCCTTTTACAGGCATATTATCTTAAATTATTTCGTCGCCTGTCTTTGACATAAAAAAAACAGCTTAATGTTTATCCAGAACTTTTTTCTCCATCGTTGGCGAGATTTTCCGCAAAAAACGAAACAGACGTTAATTATACGGTTAGCCAAAAGTTTAACAATGACTTCTTCTTACTAGCTCCATTGTGTAATACTGTTCAGCTTAGAGATGATTGATATGGCTGATGTAATAATACCCTTTAACAAACACTGTTCCATTGTTACCTAAATATTTTTTATGTCGTTCTGTCCTTATATAACATGTGCAATGATGGCCCCTTAAGTTATTGACTATTTCTCAAAGTGTGTTGTGGGCTGTGACCGTCAAGAGGCTCGTTCGCCGTAACATTTGGACCTGCACTACGAGCCAATAAAGCGTAAGATTGTATTTGAATACTAGTAGGAAAAAATGTTAACCTAGATCTTTGTGTTTCAAATTCCAATAATATGGAAGCGTGATACTTTAAATTCTGCCCAAATATGATGTTTCAAAAATTTTACTTCGACTACGTTGTTAAATATAGACGTTTAGAAGCAGATGTGTAATATCTTTTCCTTAATATTTCGTGGTTGTGCGGGAGCGTCCTGTGGCATGTTGCTTTCTGAGCTAAGGGACGTCAGGAAACCGATTAGATGTGGGGTCCTTGTTTTCGTCCTGTGCCTTGTTGCTCTCTGAGCAATCAAACAAAACAATAAACATTTAATTTAGAATATGACAATATATTTATTTAAAAATAAATGTAGAGAGACGAAATTGTGCTTGCCTCCACCGGGATTCGAACTCGGTTCTCTGGCTAGCAGGGCCTGCGCTCTGACCGATTGAGCTACAGAGGCTTGCCTCCACCGGGATTCGAACTCGGTTCTCTGGCTAGCAGGGCCTGCGCTCTGACCGACTGAGCTATAGAGGCTTGCCTCCACCGGGATTCGAACTCGGTTCTCTGGCTAGCAGGGCCTGCGCTCTGACCGACTGAGCTACAGAGGCTTGCCTCCACCGGGATTCGAACTCGGTTCTCTGGCTAACAGGGCCTGCGCTCTTGCCGACTGAACTATAGAGGCTTGCCTCCACCGGGATTCGAACTCGGTTCTCTGGCTAGCAGGGCCTGCGCTCTGACCAACTGAGCTACAGGGCTTGCCTCCACCAGGATTGGAACTTGGGTTTTTATATATACATGAGGAACTTATTTATTACCCCAGGAAATGGACAAATCAGACTATCACAAATATATTTGGCGGATAATGATATAGGATTGATAAACTCCGCCTGCTGAAAATTAAATTTGCAGTGTGGATATTTGTCAATTGCTAGAGATAATAGGTGTAAGGGGTTTCATACAAATAAAAAGGTACAACGATTAATTTGCATAGTTGTTGTTTTTCCTCAAACATGGTTAATCTTAATTAAATTCGTAATTGAAAACATTGGCACAATTTGCAATGCCTTATACCTGTATCTATTCTATACAATGCTACATTATCGAGTTTGCTTGATTCTGCTTTGTTTTCATTAGCAAAATATTCCGTGAAATTTGCTCTGCGGTAAATGTATTTGCAACAATTGCCGCACACCTGCGACTAAAAACATGTTTGTTCTCGGTTAAATAGTTAGCACGCCAGCTGTTCGTGCACAAATGTTGAAATTATTCGCTGATTTGTCCAAAAAAATATCGCTCAAGCCACCAATGTAGAAACCGACAGAGGCAATTTCGCGACATCGTCGTTCACCTCGACCGGTGCCTCACGAAATAAACCAAAGGCTTCCCGTTGAATGTGAAAGGTGGAACAATAGCCCGCATAACCAGCCTTTGTGTCCACATTGTAATAATGGTGACATAGGTGACGAATATCACGCCCTGGTCTAAGTTTTGGGGCATTGGGCAAAAGTTACTACCGAGATATTGCTATACCATAACCAGCGTATTTAAAGTACTTGAGCTATTTCAGCTATCGAATTGTATTTTACTAAAGAGTCTTGCATGCCGATAAATGATGAAACATGTTATTTGTCCAGATCTTCTGCTATCTAATATAAGCATAATCTTATCATCGCGTGCCTTACCTCACAGCGTCGCCCACTATTTCAAAAGACAAGGAAGCAGGATGGCCTCTATCGGCTTCCATACTCCAAACCACAGCAGAAAACAAGTGTCTATTTTGTTTTTACAAAATACCTTAACAGAAAATACTTGCCAGGTCGTTTGTATGAAAAATGTGACAAGGTGACCTAATTTTCAAACAGAACGTGTACGAGGTCATCTCTCATAAGTTGTACAGATCGTAATAAAACGTAAGTCTAGACTTATATGGATGAATTTATTTCAGTCAATTTTCTATATACTGATACTCTTGTTTATTTTCCGTTTGAGTCCATAAGATACGGTTAATTTCCGTTTTATTTTTAATTTCATTTATTTCACCATAGTACAAGTCAATTTACATATCCATAGAGTGAAAATGAATATGATACTGTACACACAGAACATATTCAAAATATATAATTAAATATAAGTAACTTATTGTTAGACTGAACATACATGTATAAAATACAAGAATGCTTGATAGCGGAGAATTTATGACACTAGAAAGGCCAGTAGCAGTCAAAGTGTTTCACGAGAATGCTGAAAATGGTAACAACGATTAACAATTCGTGCCCAACGAACATCCCGTACCACTCAAACCATCTCCATCAGTCACAAAATCTAGAGAGTATATTCAGACTGAATATTGCAATAATTTTTCAGACATATATATTTTAATGGTTGTTTTAATGCCACTGTTTGCTGAAGTGAACCGCAGTTATAAATGTAATTAGATGTGCTTCTATTGTATTTATGTATTTAATAATAATAATAATAATAATAATAATCTTTATTTAAACTCGAAACCACAATAGGACAAATCGCCTCTTTTCATATGGGTCGAGGGCTAAAACATTATTTTTTTGTTTTTATACATTTAACAATGTTCATATAATGTTCATATAAATTTCATATAAATACAAATATATATATATATAACTAAAAAAGATTGAAATATATTACAAAGAGCAAAGTACAAACAATCAATATTTTGAATATATACAGATTTTACATATACAGAAAAATATATGTATAAAAGATATATATATATTTTAAAAAAATAAAGACATATACAGACAGGCTTCTAAAACAATAAAGGGCAAAACAGTTCCATATACTTATGAGGGTAAAATTTATAGCACTCTGACTTAAAAAGAATGTAAAGATGTTGTGTTTCGTATCTTTTTAGGGAGATCGTTAAAAGGTGTTGGTGCTGCTACTCTAAAACTATTTCTGTGTAGCTCTGTTCGACAGAAAGGGATCTTCAAGAGATCCTTTTGACCAGATCTTAAAGACCTGCTACAACTGTTTTTTACCATCAGATCCTCTAAGTAAGGCGGTGCAAGTCCGTTCAAGGACTTAAAAACTAGAACAGATGTGTTATACATATAGCGATAGTTCAGAGGGTACCACCCTAACCGAGAGTATAGTTCTGCACTTGATATTGAACTGTCGCAGTCTAATATTAGTCTCATAGAGCGTTTTAATAGAGAATTGAGACGATCCATATCAGACTGAGAGCATCTACCCCACACTTTAAGACAATAATCTAAATGAGGTAATATGAACGAATTAAAATATTGTCTGCGAGCTGTTTGTGGGAGAAAATAGTTAATACGGCAAAGAAGATATAATTTGCTCTTTACCTTTTTGATAACATTGTCAACATGAAATTTCCATTTCAGATCATTTTGAATTGTGACTCCCAACATTTTCTCATGGTTGGCCTCTACAATAGACGTCCCATTTAATTTTATATCAAATTGTTTTTCTCCAAATGAGAATGTTTTTGATTTGTTGTAATGAGCATGCAAGATGTTTTATTTGGATTGAAGCACATCTTATTATCCCTACACCACTTGCTAACCTTTTCCCAGTCTGTGGTTAACTCTTGACCTAGTTGGTCGTTCGAGCTTGCAGACGAATGAAGTGTTCTATCGTCTGCAAATATGTCTAGTTTACAATATGAAAGGTAAAGGGGCAGGTCGTTGATATAGAGCAAAAAAAGTAGGGGGCCCAATATGGACCCTTGGGGAAACCCAGCTGTGTTTATAAGAGATTTGACTACTGTTAACGTCGTACTCAAGAGTATTTCACTTGTATGTTGACTTCGCCTAGCTGGTGTATGGTGGAAAGCCGAGAAGAAACCTAGTAAAAACCAGCCAACGAACTCAGAGTGGATTGGATATAATTACGATTATTGGCGCATGCAGTTCCTATCACGAAGAACTATGCGCGTCATAAATTCGGTAGTTCCCGGAAAACCTGCCTCATATACATAAGTTCGACAAGGGAATTCGATCCAAAGTCGGACACAGTGAAAGGGACTCAGCAGTAAACGGCTCAACAAACTGAGCCAATGCGCTGCTCCGCTTCTAATGTAAATTCTTACCCACTACAATGTCAATGTTGTAACCATTAAGTACCATCTAGTTTTTAAACGCAGACTTTGGGATAAAGCCGCGCCATCTTGATCGTTCATTTTTACGCACCAGTTTTAAGTTATGTCATGTGACAGAAGCCACCTGACTAGTCACATGACTGCTTGTGTCAAACATTCTTAGGCGCAAGAACGGAAAAGTCTTTACATTGGAAAAATGAGTAATGTTTGTCCAAATCAAGCAAACAGAATCTCGACCTAGGTATAAGATTACCTTGTAATACCAGCTACCACAACTGCATAATCGACTGCCGCACCGTATCATCATATATGCTTTTTTGAAAAAGATGCTGTTGTAATATATGCTATGTTATACATGTGTACGAACAAAGCCACGTTTTATCGTTTTATTGCATGACAAAATTATTCCTCACCCACCATTTCTTCGATTTCAGTTTATGTTTCATGGAATTTCGCTTTTATTCGTATAACAGTAACTCACCCTCCGATGAACGCATATTTATCGGCAATTTGCCGAATACCCCTACATAAAATGGTCCTTCTTTATGACCAAGCTGGTTATACCAGCGCAGGTTTTAATCAAATGTATAATATTGTGTCTATTTGATTGTACCTAATAACTTGTCCTAAAAAACAAAAGATAGATTAGGACGAAAAACTTAGACGCACTCATAATGCCAAATTTAACAAAGGATTGCGAAAGCGTTTTTTTTTTACCTGTTGAATATTTTAATCACCATAAAGTTAAAACATTCCGATAATTTGTACAATAAAAAGGTAAAAGTGTCCATCATTTTTGTTTTCATCAAACCACACAACCTATCTAATCACGTTTATTTAATCATTTTTATAACTTTTAAGTTTCTTTTGCGGGTGGATAGGTGGGAGCCTCCTGTGCGCCGGGGCATCAAGAAGCCGATTTGTCTGTGGTGTCCTGCTTTTGTCCTGTAAATCTATATTTATGTTGGCGTCGCTTGTACAAATAATACACAGACCCCCTCACCTCCGAGTCCGCGAGTTCAAACATTCGCTCGGACTGTATGTGGGTTGGTCTGCCAGCTACCAGCTTTTCTGGGTTCTACCCAGTTTTCCTCCCAGGATAAAGGATCTGTAATTGGGACATATAGTCCTGTTGATCTAACATCGGAAAATTAATAAACAATACGAAGCAACTGATTAACCATCTTTAGTAGATAAACATACACTAGCTATTTGTTGTCTGGAACTAAGAATGATATTTTCCTCTCGCAGTATTAGTGTTTTGTCTTGTGATGGAGAGTTATACCCCCTGTCCAACAACACACAACTAACACAAAATAAACTGTTGGTGTTTTTTCACCTTAAATATAGCCCTTTTCGTCATAATTTGTAAAAATTTTTATTTTATATTATACTTTATTTCAGTTCAAGAGGAACACTTACATGGGACTGGAACAATAACTGGTTTGTGATTTGGGCGTGCTCAGTACATCTTCTCTTCCTGAAACATTAGAGTGAATAGCAATTTTGGCGTACACAGTTCATCTTCTCATCCTGAAAGATTACAATGGATTGTGGTTTTGGCGTGCTCAGTACATCTTCTCTTCCTGAAAGATTAGAATGGATTGTCATTTTGGCGTGTACAGTTCATCTTCTCATCCTGGAAGATTAGAATGAATAGCAATTTTGGCGTGCACAGTTCATCTTCCCATCCTAGAACATTAGAATGAATAGCTATTTTGGCGTGCACAGTTCATCTTCTCATCCTGGAAGATTACAATGGATTGTGATTTTGACGTGCTCAGTTCATCTTCTCATCCTGGAAGATTACAATGGATTGTGATTTTGACGTGCTCAGTTCATTTTCTCTTCATGGAAGATTACAATGGTTTGTGATTTTGACGTGCTCAGTTCATCTTCTCTTCTTGGAAGATTACAATGGTTTGTGATTTTGGCGTGCTCAGTTCATCTTCTCATCCTGGAAGTTTACAATGGATTGTGATTTTGACGTGCTCAGTTAATCTACTCTTCTTGGAAGATTACAATAGATTGTGATTTTGACGTGTACGGTACATCTGCCCATGCATTCAGGAAGATTACAATGAATTGTGATATTTGCGTGCACAGTATATCTACTCATCCTAGAAGATTAGAATGGATAGCAATTTTGGAGTGCTCAGTACATCTTCTTGGAAGATTACAATGGATTGGGATTTTGGAGTGCACAGTTCATCTTATTGTCTTGGAAGATTACAATGGATTGTGAATTTGGCATGCACAGTTCATCTTCTTGTCTTGGAAGATTTGCACGTGCACAGTATATCTGCTCACCCTAGAAGATTATAATGGATAGCAATTTTGGAGTGCTCAGTACATCTTCTTGGAAGATTACAATGGATTGTGATTTTGGAGTGCACAGTTCATCTTATTGTCTTGGAAGATTACAAAGGATTGTGATTTTGGAGTGCTCTCTACGTCTACTTATCCTCGAAGATTAGCATGCATTATTTTAACGAGTTGCAGATCAGAACTAACAATATACTGGCTTTTGAGCCAGATGACTGGTGGAGGCATGTAATTATTCTCTACGTCATTGAAATATATTAAACAGAAACGCACAGGACGAAATGTTTTTTGTACTTTTTGAAAGAAATGCAAATATTTCTTTGAGATTTTGTGTTTACCGTATTTTAACTTTACGAATTATTAACTTATAGGATAACTAATTTAAATTATTCCAGACTAGATGGGTCATCTCAATTGGGACTGAAGTTTTGTATATGGATAGTTTTTAACCTCTTTGGAGTAGTAGTTCTAAACCTCCATGGTTTGTCTATTACTCTCATTTAAAAATATCCAGCATTTTTCGAAATGAAATTCATCTTTAACAACTTAAAAAAAATTATAGTCTGTTATGAGCATTCTTTGAGGCTCTCGCCGACCATTAAGCTTTAACCGGCAGAATAAGCCTGCATCAGGACAATACACAATTGTAACGGTAAATCAGTTTGGTCAGCAGAGGAGCCTTATCGCCAGATAATCCCTTTAATCCTTACCACCTGTTCAACAACCACAATATACTCACAGGAAAACTAAATTATAAGCTTAAATTTAACTACTTCTAATAAGAATTTCGATATACTTTTTTCGCCAGCATAAAGTTTGAAAACTAAACTTGCCCAGCAAGACCTTAATGCAGAGGTATGGCTTGCACAATTTGGGGGTGCAAATCCAATTGCATACCTGTAATTGACAAAACCAAAGTTGATAATATTATTCATTGTTCGGTGTTAGAAAAAAAGTCCCAATTACATTTGCCAGCTTTACTGTGGTAAAACCCTAAAAACCCACGACTTTCAGCTGGTAGCTGGCAGACCAAACCACATACAGTCCGTCCGAGCGAGTAGCCTACGTGAACAGGCGAGGGGGTCTGTGGATAGATAATACGCAAAGAACTAACACTGTAGAGTAAATTCAATAGAGAGCCAGAGAAGTATAATTCGTAATATGTTCACTATAGAATGTTTAAAAATGGAAGCAGTTTATTGCGTCTTAATGTTATAATCCTGACCCAGTGTACCCCATAGACTTCTTGATTAAAGATAGAATGCTGAAAACTATTTTTTACATTTTGCTAGGTGCATATGTAAATAATTATGATTCATTTACACTTGACAACGCCGCGACGAATAAGGAATAAGTAACAAAGCTATATTTGCTTTTATTTAGGCCACATTTTCCTTAAGACGTTAAGCTCGTACATAAAAGTAAAGTGTAATTGATTATGTCAAACAATGACAGCACTCATACAAGGCGGGTATTCGTCGTTTTAAGGTCATTAAGTCCATGATCTGCCCTCAGGCAATAGACAGCTTAGAGGTTTAAAATGGATTATTAATGTCTACCTGGGAGGTTATGCCTCATAAATCCACACAGAAAGTTATTCATTTCTGAAAATGCACCGGACTACTGTCTGACTCAAACGATTCAAAAACGCGATCGTGATCATGGACGTCGGAAATTACTCTTTCTTATTGGTTGATGGAAATATTCGTATATATGCATCATTTTAAAATTTGCAAATTAGTATTTCAACTGGGTTATTTTAACCGACAGAGATTGGTTGTTTAATTGCTTGTTTGCTTGATTGATTATGGTGATAATTGATTTTCCGATTCATGATTAACCGATCAACTAGGGTTCGACCGATGAGTTGATTGGTTTGTTGATTGATTGATTGATTGATCGGTTGGTTGGTTGGTTGGTTGATTGATTGATTGATTGATTGATTGGTCATTCAATTGAGCATCTGTACCCTAACTTCGTTGGTTTTTAGCAGAATTTATACATATGGACGCCGTTCAATAATAAACCACCCAGCTACGCTTTAAAGCTCAGTTGAACAAAAGAACTCAAATATTTTAACTTGGGAAACATCTGCTTGTGGAGAAGGTTCTTTAATGGACTCTCTACCCGTTTGACCAGAGAGCGTCACAATCACTCCAGGTGATCTATGTGTATTTATTGAGCCCTGCCTTACATTTGTATTATCACACCCCGAAGGCAGGGTCACAGAACACGGCTCGAAGAATGATCAGTAGAGCCGATACGGCTATACGCCTGGGGGAGCTCTACGGTGCCCTACCAACTATATCAAATCGTTTGTTTGTGGTGCATATTTTCTTGAGACGTGCGTTACGTTCCCACTTTAATCAAAGCAAATCTGTGCCTAAAACAACATTTCACACAATTCCCATAACGGTTATATGCCTAAGGACACTTTTCGTTGAAATTCCATCAAATCATCTGTCTCTGTTAACCGTGATGCATGCGTATGGTATAAGTTCCCGTGGAGACAAAACCTTGCTGTTTGCTTCAGAATTTCAGAACTAACATAAAGGCCTAACACCTATTATTTATAAAATGGATGCATTTACTATTTGACAATTTCTAATCTGGAAAGAGTAGAAATAACAAAACGCGGAAATACAAGTCAAAATAAAAACATAAATTCTAAATCTGTCGTTCTTTTTTCTTCTTCTATCTTTTTCACTGAAATCAGATTTTTTTTTCCCCCAGTTCAGAGAGTTCTTAAAGTGATTTTAAGGAAGCAGCAAAACTAAATGCTTGAATGTAATGCGACTGTTTTAAAATAGTAAGTGACAAATTAAGGCATTTAGGATGGGGCGGGCATTTTAAAAGCAACATCAATTTCGATCAAATGAATGTTTCATAGCCCAAGGTTACAAGTTCGATTCCATTGGTAGATTATTGGAAGAATTGGAGGAAGTTTTATGCTCCATTAAACCTGGATCACTGCAGGCTATGCAAATTTTATTTTATGCATGATTGAAGTTTTTATTTTATCTACGTAGAAGAACATTACTTTAGGGAGTCTATTAGGTCCCTTATAAAGATAGAAGGAGTTTTAAACGGATATACTGCGGATGTCTCGACAAATATGGAGGGCAAATCTTTTATCAGTTTAACTAAGTGATTGTAGCGTTACGATTCTATACTGTACCGTGCGCTGAGTTTTTAAGGATATTTATCACAAAAGGGTAAGTCTTTCAAATTAATGCTTTCAAAAGTGAATAGAGTGATGCAGCTGTGAGGTCGCAGCAGTAGGGGTCAGTCTCCAAAAGCACTATTAAATGGAAACTTGGATGAGATTATGTCCTTACCCTTGGAATGTTTGTCATTGGATCACTATCAATGATTCACTCAAAGAGTATCTGTTGTAAAGCAAGCAGCTTGATCCATTGGACTTCTATAGTTGAATAAACAAGAGCACGTGTTACGAACTAAAATCATGGTTTACAGTAGAAACATTAGAATTGTGATCAACTCAAGGTGAATGTACTTATGGTGCATGCGTTCTCTGTGCAAGTTTACGTTCGGCTTAGGTTGGAATATGTGCTGTGGATCTCTCTAATTTTCCCCTGTAAATGTAGCCTACTGTAGTTTCTTCTGTGTTGCCAGCGCGCTGCAGGTAGTTTCTTTTACGGCCTGAAACGCCGTCATATGAGTGAAAGCACTTTACGTACGCCGTGAAACCTTAATCAATGAAACAAGAAAACAAGCCTTTGCCAACGAGATAAGTTCTATTTACAGGGTGTAAACGTGTTTGTACATTATTAATATTTCCAAAAGATATAAAATGCTTGCATTTCGGTGGATTTATGGTCTTGTAATACAACTACACAATCCTATATGTGGATTGATTGATTGATTCATTGGTGTTTAACGCCGTGCTCAAGGATATTTCACTTGTATGACGACGCTGTATGCTAACAGTAGACAGCACTTTTAACGCAACAATTACATGTGATTTCACGTTAGTGTTATTACTGTTGGAAATATAATGTACCTCCAGTGCTAAGTATATTACAGCATAAATATAATACGGAAACCTGCTGCACTTAGCCAGAGGGCTCCTATCATACTAAAATAGGCTCGTACCTTTCTGCAGATTGAAAAGAATACTATAACACCTAGTCGAAAGTGTAAGATCAGCAACTAATGGAATCCGACATGTTTAACTCAGCGGAAACAGCAATACGTGTCAGGCGTGTCCCAACCTGCAGTGCGAGGCCTCTGTCTTTGAAGTCAAACGCTGCACAGTGTGGCATTGACAAGTCGAAGGCTGGTTAAACTTCTCCCTCCGCACGTCTTCAATGTGTATAGGCCTACTAATGTCCCAGTAACAAATTCGTTCTCAAAATGCGCAAAAAGTGCATACAAAGTGCACCATACGTATTACAACAATGAATTAGGTTTGTGAATTGGGATCACGTGACGTCAGACCGGAAACAGAAGCTATGCAAAGCCTTCGAAAAGGTTGTATTCTGATTGGCTAAAAATTATCTATGGTCGATGTGGACGATCAAAATGGCAAAACACAGTCCTGCTTTTTTAGTAAAATTATTTCACTTCGAACGACGATTACTAAGCATAACACTACTTTTGAAAGCTTTTCTATCCATAGTACACGTCATCAAAACTTTTCTATTCTTTTAACTATTCTCTGTTTTATCTTTTTAAAAAAAAAACCCCAGACATTTAGCTTTGAATACCTTGTTATTTGAGCGAATGTTCAACAATATTGAAGTAGGTCAAGGTTGTTTTCCACGATGACTGTTGCTTTCTCTGAAAAAAACCTGGCTCTTTGAGCAATTGATCAACACAACTGACTTTGAAGTCGAATTGCAGTAGCAAATACCCATATGAGTAATTACATGCAACAGTTTATGCTTTAAAAAGATCTGCGTCCAAGCTGCCTTATAAGCTCGATACAAGTCACATTTGTCAAAGATCGCGAGTGGTTGATGGGATCGTCCTGTTGCCTTGGTTCTCTCTGGCTAAGGGGCAGTAGAAAGTCCTTTTGTTGTGGTGTCCTGTTGTGTGTCCTATACTTGTTCTGATTGTTACCAGTGTGGTCGAGGATGGTTTCTGTCCCACATTGGGCTGGTACGACGTCAACTGAGTAGAATAACATTAAGCACGGTGTACAACCCCAATCAAACAATTGCTTCGGATGGTTTCCTTCACCCACTGGGCTGAAACGCCGTCATATGAGTGAAATAACCTAATACCTTTAAACTTTAAAACCCCAAATAATCATACAGAACAGCGGTATATACTAGTACGCCAACCGTGTTATAAAATTCGATGGAATGATCTAAACCTGACAACGAACTGATTATAGAATTTTACAGTAGTTCCTGCAATCTTTGCGACGAACGTCGTCATGTCTCTAATCTTTGTCACTACACTTTATCTTAAGCTTTCTTAGTACTAACTTAACTCAATAGTACTTTCATTGGCGCCACGCATAAGTATGTCTCGTGGAATATTTCCAAATCGTACACACTCATGCCACGAATACCGGCAGTTGAATAAAATTATATGCTACTAATACCGTAGTTATTTCCCCAAAATAGCGAAGCCATTTCTTATATTCGTCCCTAGCTGTATTCTCTCCGAGGCTGGCACCGAGAGCTCGGTGTACGCCCGGGGGACATCACGCCTCCTGCACTTTACCTACTTTATGCAAATTACTCTGGGACGTTTATGTGTGTGTGTGGAAGTTGGAGCTATTGTTCCAAAGACCTGAAAAATCAGACATCACGCCTCGTGCACTTTGGTTACTAGGCCTATATGAAAAATACTTACCGGGGCGTATTTACGTGTTTGAGGCGCTCGTTGCAAGTGACAAATCCTATAGCGCACAACGCATGTATGGTTAGTATATTATATTTAAGGTTTGTTAAGCTAACTATATCTTTAGAAACATAGTTCCTGTCCATTGCTTAAAAATTAACAATCAGTAGTATATTTGTAATTTTGATATGTTTTCGATTCTTTAATTGGATTCGCATACTTTCCAGCACAATTGTCTCAACCTGTTATATTAGTCCAACTACTATTGGTTCTTGGTAAGGCACTGCTTCCACAAATAACAAGAATATTACAAAGACATGACGACTGAGATGGATTTTCAACTTCTGGATATATTGGTAAGCGACGTTTCGATCTAGATA
>JAVFBZ010191949.1:0-14456 GCA_032466195.1 Katharina tunicata
TTTATTCCCACCACTTACTTATTATGTTTATATAATGTTATGTATTCTTATATTGTATGGTGAATAAATCAAATCAATCAAAATACTCATTTCCTATCAACCCTAATCCAGATTGACATAGGATCCACTGTGAAAAAAATTTATTTAAAAATACATTTGATGTTCATTTAAAATACTATACGTTTAGAAATGACATAATAATTGTAAAAGTCAAACATGTGGCTTGATGGAAAACTTTAGTGTTTTTAAAAAGACTTTTTACAGAGCACGGTAGAACCTGCATAATTGTTATCCAACTATTAAGACAACGTTATTCAAAGTAGTGGCCATGTTATGTGCAACTTGAAAAATAGTGGGTGATAAATAATCAGTGATTGAGAAATTGGTGTTCTCGATAAGGTTATTGGGACAAAGGTAGAATATTGTTATGTTGTCAGGGGCGTGCTGGATTTGTCCGAGGTTCGAATATAAGCATGAGGAAGCCCACCTCGGCTTTATAACTACATAATCTCTTCGGAAAGGGCTTGAGGAGCGCTTAATCGTATATATGCGCCTATTTTTTCTTTGCCGTTCAAATGTCTTGTATAATCTGCAAATATAAGAATAAGTGCTAAGAGTATACGATTAAGCGACAGTATAAAATTAGGAACAAAATTTAGACGATTAGGCGCGAATATAAAAATACGATTAGGCGCTCCACAGGGCTCACTCAGTAACAACGTGAGCTTTTGAGTGCTTGTCATAAACTCGAGGACGCCCTTGTGTGTTGTGATGTCGCCGTTTTGTGCTATGAGGCTGTTCTCGAAGGAAATGAAGTATAACATTTACGTCTAAAATCTCAAGGTCCTCAGCTGCAAGATCGCCCTCTAGTTGGTAGGTATACACGGTGTTGGGTTCTTCTTCGTACACCATGTTAAACCATGACTATGACAAGTCTTCCCTCTTCCAGGAATGTATGGCGGACCCGACACGACACTAGGTCTGACATTGCTTCAAAATTAATGGCGCCCGCCGCGCCATCACCAGCTTCTAAAATATTTTTTGGCAGATTGGATGACAGTTGATCACATGTTAATGCTTTTCCCTTCATGGAAAAGCAATACAAAATTTAGTTGCGCCTTTAATGCGGCAATCTTTGATGTCCTGGATGGGTAGTTTGCCAACCGGAGCTTGACATCTTCCACAAGCCGTGGAAAACTTTGGCATCCGTTTGTTTCATTTTTAGTCGTATGATGCGTTCTTTCCCTTTTTCCTTTTTTCCAGGTCTTCCAGTTTCTGTCGGATAGCCTCTAGCTTTTGCTGTTTAATCTCCTCCTGACGCTTTTTAAAAGTATCATAAGTTGTGCGTTGTAACGAACTGGCATAAGTTATAATGTCTAGTCGTATAGCATCGTCCAGTCCATCCAACCAAGGACCGACATTATTAAAACTGTATAAAATATTAGATTCATGTGTAAAAATACAGGCTGATGGCTTATGATGAAGAGAATAGTCCAAACGCCCAAATTCCGGTAATTTGTTATGTTTCATTGTTGAACTGCATTCGGGGTGGCTGACACAGTTTTTCTCAGCATTGACTCCACCGGGCAACTGATCTTTTAAAAGATGAGTAAAACGATCTGCAATATCAATCATTAAATTGTCGTTGTTGCAGGACTTGGTAAGAGTCTCACAGCTGATTCCTCTGTTTGGTGGTTTGGAACCAGGATTGCTTCACGGACCAGTACACTTGCAGATGATGTGTTCCTGGGAGCATTTATTTTGTTACCGTATATTGCATTCATATTAAAAATATTTCCCTCGCTTTCTAAAAGATTCCACAGGGGTTTGGTTAAAAGCCCAAAAGCACGACATCCGGCCAGAGCAACATCTGACTTTAAACCTGATAAAAGAAGCTGTTTAGGTGTTCCCATTCAATTTTCCAGGAAGTCTAAAAGATGTGGATGAAGATGATATAAAACAGCTGCATTGTGGAAAACGATATTATAACGATTTCCTTTGAACCGCGTTAAACATTCATGTATGTTACGTGAATTTAAAAAGACTGTCACTTTGCCGAAGCATCCACTTTTTTCGTCTGCACCACGAGCAAAGGCTTTGCAACTGGCTCTTATAAAGTTCATGAATTCGCTGTCCTGTTTAGTTGTACCAGTTTCGGATTTTAATTTTTGTTTAAATTGATTTAGTGTCTGTGCCACCTTCTCCGCACTATATAACAGATGCAAGCCACAGAAAAGGTTATGTATTTGTGAAAGTTTATTTCGTATACCGCCTGTTATATTGTGCCAGTTGGGAATAACTTCTGGTAAAATCGAAGTGCGATAGGCGACAAGAAGACTGTGGAACGATTTTTCTGTGGCTGCTCGATCACTCATAGTGTTTTTTTTATGTTGGAGAGAATAGTTTTCCCAATAGTGCCATCACACTCCTCTTGTCCAATTTTATCCAGGTCCTCTATAACTTGCTTTAATGTGTCTAAATTTGTAGAGGGTGACTTTTCTTCCATTTCCCTTAATCTTGATTATTCTCTTTGGTTATCCGTTATGACGTAGGTTTCGTACTGATGACCAAACTTCCGGTTTCGTCAGTATATAGCGTTGTGTTTGGTTCATCTTTTAAGGTTTGGGCAATATTAATATGAACAAGAGGAAGTCTCAATTTTGACATCCCCTCTACTGTTCGTCGAGGAAATTGAGAAGCAGACACATTTAAAAGTTTTAAAACAGCTTCTATGACAATGGAGACATGGTGATAAGATACATTATTTTGTAAAAGGGTTAAAACACAGTGGATAAAATCATTGCTGTATTTTCCGGATTTCATAAAAGATACTGTTCGAGGACAATCCCAGGAGAAAGCCTCATTCTCCAACTGGTCAATAAGCTCTTCCCTTTAAACACAGTCCAGACATTGGCAGTTCACCTGTGTGGCCATTGCAACAATGGCGCTTTAGTCTCTTAGATAACAGTTTTTTCTTGACTCCGTTTGTCACTGTAATCTATCAGTTCTTCTTGTTAGTCTGTCAATTTCTATGCTTTTATTTCTTACTATGTTTTTGTACTGCTTTAAAAGAGTGTTCTTCCTTTTATCCCGCCTTATGGTGTTTTTTAGTTGACAATGTGTACTTAAACAATGTTCTTGAAGGCATATATACGACTGACTAGATATTGTTGATTGTAAAACTGGTGTAGACGATGTCTTAAAACTGTGAACATTCTTTAAAAGTGACTGTGGTGACCATGGCTCTAAAACGGCAGGTGATTGTAAAAATGGTTTAGCCGATGTTTTAACACTTTGAATATTCTTTAAAATTGGCAAAGGCTTTAAGAACTCAGGTGAGGTTTCAGATCTTCTAAAACTAGCAAGGGGTGCCTGTATTCTATTAACATAAGAAGGTGATACAATAATTGGGATGGTTGATGTTTGTGGCGTGGTTGATATGGTTACGGTGGTTGATGTAATGGTCAGACTTGGTTAGTGGACGTGGCTAATGATAGAGATTGGCGTTGTTTGTGAGGGCACTATGGGTGATGATGAATGGATTATTTGATGTACTGAAGTATTGGGTTCTTTTGGCAAGACTTCTGTTATTAAAGAAAACTAAGGGTTTTCCGGTTCTTTTGAACTTTCCAATGATTGTGGTGCTTTACTCTTCGTAAGCTTGGTTTGTTGTTCAAGTAATTTTGTCACGCGGTATTGAAGTTTGGAGACAGTGACATTGGGTGGATAGCGGTCACCCATCCAAACCGTTAACCAGGACAGTAACAGTGGCCACGTAGGGCGATTTCGTATGATTTCCAGAATGCAATCATTCACCAAGAAATGGGCGGGAATAACTGACCGGATGTTGTTAGTTCCGGATTTTAACATTGCTAAATCTATTCCAGCCTTTTCACAATGGCTGCCAAATTCTGTAAAGTAAACAGCATAAACATCATAATCAGCGTACTTATGTGGTCGTTTGTTTGTTTGATTGGCGTTTAACGTCGTACACAAGGGTATTTCTCTTATATGACGACGGATTATCCACTTCTTACTCTGCTTTACTTATTACGGCGGAAAACCGGGAGGAAACCTCGTGAAACCCACCGCCCGCTATAGCTGGAGTCACCTCATGTGACTCCCTCATATACCTGTGGTCGGCTGGGAGGCTCGAAACCTTACGTTGTATCCACCGTTATCTCACTTATATGACGGCACTTTCAGTATTATTGTCGAAATAAATTATTGGAGAAAGCCAATCCTCCTAACAAAGTTACTGCACATGTAATCACATTATCTTTCACACATATACTTAAAACTATATATTTTTATTATTTTTATTAATGGCCCGCCTCGATTTGCATTCACTTATGTATTCTCCCCACTTGTGTCCACACAACAAACTGGTACCTAAAAGTCCGGAAACCAGGCTTCATTTAGAGAGTCATATAGAGAGTCCCATTTGTTATCAAACAAAACATTTTTTTTATATTATTTTTTGTACGCAGAATATGTTGGTGTTTAACTGACAGTTTTATATTCGAGACTAGAAAATTAACATTTTGTAATATTATTTGTCAAACAAGGTATTTCTTAGTTTAATTTTGTTCAAAATGAATGTTTACAACAATTCTATACCATTCGTTTGTTCAGCTTTTTGGCTCAGTGTGACATTGTAAACATTTAATTTCATGTTGCATTTTGTCATGAAAACAATCAACATGACAAATATTAGCACTTAACTCTACTTTGCAATTGTTTCCACAGGATAGGTGTCAATATTCACAAGTGTAATTTGTGTTTCTTGTCGCTTTTTGGGCAATAAACAAATCGAAATAATGTCCACTCTTGCATATTTGGGGGCCCGACTCCTTCTCTGAGTAGGTCATATGCTACTCTTTAAAAAAGTGTTTTGTGAACATGGCGCGACATGCGTTCCCATGCGTTACCAACAACGATTTGTAAATGATATCTTGACAATTTACGGATTAATAAGAAAAGTAAAGCGTTTCTTCGCTTAAGTGAGCACGGGGTAATTACCTTGCCTGTCCCTTCCATGCATTATTTCACTGTCCATTCTCGATCGTTTTCTGTCTTCTGCTGTGGAACGATTGTCTTGTTTTAGTGAAATCTGAAAGTCTTATAATCATTGGTTATGCCATACCTTTCTTGTCAATGCTGCAGGCATTTAAATATTTAAAATACAGCAGAAAGATTTCTGTCTCGTTTTCATAGCGGAACTAATGGAAATATTTGTTTAAATTTCGGCCAAAAAAAACAAATACAGATTTCTACAAACTTTAAGTTACAATTTCCTTAACACGCATGTATAATTCATTTTCATAGCTAAACTTATTTTGTGTTCTGCAAACTGGAAATTGTTTTTGAAGATTTTGTACAGTCCCGATTGTTCTTTAACATCTTTCACGAACATTTTGTCCACTAGTCCCAGTTCCTAAAGCCTTTACAGAAGATCAAATAAAAATAACTCGGTAGACACAATCGTAGTATCAATATATTGATGCCAAGGTGGCGTTATTTGAAATCTACAACAAGACATTTAACTCCGATTGTTGCAGTTACAACGTAAGCCTTTAAAATTGACTTTTCACTTTTTTTAAAGCTGTCAGATAGATTAAAGTATGTATGTGACTTTAAATATGTTGGCAGATCAATCGTTTTTGTGTGTGGATTTAATTCAACTAAGGATGAGAAGAACTACGTCTATTATGATCTAATAGAATCTGTAAAAGTATATTCACACGGTTCGATTTGTAGTAACGACTTCAGGGCATTCTCCTTCTTGACAGCGCTTTGATTGTTCAATATTTGTCTCAACGATCTTCAATTTGGGGAATCCCCTAATATCATACCTACAAATCGCATCATGTGAATGCACATTTAAATACACAAGTAAGCAGCAGAACATGTTGTTTAATTTCCTGTCAGAATCACCTACATTGTCCGTTCATCGACTGACACATAGCTCCTGCGTTATGTTCAGGATGAGACAATGATAGCTTCTCGTTGATCTATACAAATCTGTCACGTATACAGTTACTGGAATGTTCATTGGTCAAGAAAAGTCATTGCCCCATGAGAAATAAATCTACTCGACTTAATCCTTTTACAAAGTGAACACTTTGTAAATTGCAATCTTACACCAGGAAATTTATAAAATAGCAAAAGTAAAATGAATAAACTACAGTTAAATTGCTTGACAACAGTATTCACTCCTTTTCTGAGTTCCTCTCTAGATGATACTGACTGTTAGACGACTGCAAACTGTCAATAATTGTATTATCATCACCGTGTCACTAACAGCGTTTGTTTGTATTTGTTCGTTTAAAACTTTTTCAAATAATGTGAACTATTGTTCATTGCTAATACAGGCCACCAAGACTCCAGTTATGAAATATCTATGCCAAATAATACATCAATTTCTTGTCCATAAAAATGTTCTCTGTAAAGGAACATTATATTGAGCATGTATGTAGTTATCTTTCTCTGGTAGGATTTCAACAAATGTTATTCTGGTTTACGTCGATGACATTTACTCTATTCATATACAGTTCAGTCAGGGTAACAGTAAGGTTTTTCTGAAAGTATCCGCCATAATTTGCACGATTGTTAATCAGTAAGTAGGGCTAGAAGATGTTGGTTGGTGGAAGGGTGGCTTCGAATTATTTTATACTACATGTAATATAACATTGAATTACATTGGCACTTTATCAAATTGTTCCGAATTCAATTAATTTGTTCAAACGAAGTTTGGTTGGGCGGGAGCCCCCTGCGCCTTCGAGCTGTAAGACATAAGGGGATCAGAAAGCCGAGTTGTTGAGCTGTCCTGTTTTTCGTCCTGTTAACGTAGATGTACTGTGGTGTCTTCTGTTTTGCCAGTATTGACAAGGGTGGTTTCTTTCACACATTGGGCTGGCAAGCCGTCATATGAGTGAAAAAGCTTAAGTAAGTTGCGAAATCCTTATCAAACTAACATAACATGGTCAAGCATTCGCAAAGCAAAAGTAAAAATGAAATGAGGAGAAATAGAAAAAAAATATTTATTTAGGATCTAATGACGTTGATGTTTCTTTACCAGTGGTGCTGAATTCCTAGATGTATTTTGGCAGCGACTTGCAGCTTAACATGAAGCGTGGTTACTCTATGCTCAAACAGTCCAAAAATAACTTAGATTAAAAGCACGAAGAGACCTTTGCTCTAATATCGGGCAATCCATTTCCCATAAATGCTAGCCTGTGTAGTACTTCCGGTTAATTTTTCTTACACCGGAAAAGGCCACATGGGCGAGGAGCTGACCACTGATTTGCGCTATTCTCAACACTGTTTGTTAATTGGGTAAAGCTGTTGTCGACTACATCGATTGTATGAATTGTGTAGCTGCATCTGATGGCAAATTAGGTTCCCAATCGATTCCACAACCCTGTCAAATCTGATCTTGTTACAAATCACTTCATTTTGCTCGACAACGAAGACATCTTTGCTTTTCGTAAAGCTTTGTTTCTGAATAGGGGTACTATTGACTTTATTGATTCCTTGTGTTTATTACTTAATAAGGAACGTGTTGCATCATTAGTACCGACAATTTTATTGGATTTTCTTTTTTTTTTGTACATATTGTTTACGCTTAATACACTTAATACAAGTTATTACGCTTGCTTGGCCACGTAAATTTGCATAAAAGTTCATCATAACTTTGGACAATACAGTCAAATTATGTCCATCCTTCAATGTATCATATGACAGCTTTCTCCTCATCTTTTAAGCTGGATTCCAGTACAATTTTTCTAATGGGTTTTATATGTACGGTTTGACAATGTTTGTTAAATACAAAGATGAATAATAAGCAAACGCCCACACTCATGTATTTGGTAGTATGCAAATGTTTTTTCACTCTATGACTTTGCCCTGAAGTTGATCAAGCGAGCCGTTGGGATTTTGTTTCAGCCTTCTTGTCCAAGACTTATCTCCCGGAGGTATAAATAGACAGATAATTCTTAGTAATTCTAGCAAACAGATTGAATAACATAAGAAAGGAACTTGTACGTATTTTTTTCTCTTTTACTAAATTTCGTACGATCAGTTAACTTTTTATAAAATGTACTGGTTAGTGGGATATTTGTTATTCTATATACACCAATAATAGCAGTCATGTGAACACTAAACCCTCTTGACTGCATTGCCAATGAATTTTTCAATTATCGGCTCAGAAAGAATGCTAGTAAGTTAGCACAGCTGTTTTATCCCATCAAGCTCTTGATCCATCTTGCGCTTTTTGTCTAGAAAAACAACCATTTGGCCTAAGCTCTTCCCTGTGTCGCTTAACTTATCATTTTGCGTTGGAAGCATCAGGGTCTGGTAATACTGGTCCATTAACAAATAAAGACAACAATATGGTGAATATCAATCGCAATGTGTGTGTCAATGATGTTGGAATCGACTTTAATTGTTTATCTTACGGTTGTTTACATGATGTTTTGGAAACCTTTGGGACTGACCATTACTGCTAGGCATCTTAGATTTGGTTGATGCTTGACATAGATGATATGAGGCTCGCATTTATGTGTCGGCTGTCAAAGATTGGTTGTTGTTTACATTTATGATTTCATTGCGATTGGGATTTCGCATTGATTAGTGGAATTTTCGAAACATTTGAATTCTGAGAGAATTGAATAATTGTATGCTAATTCGGATTAGAATTTGTTGGAAGTCTTATTTTATGTAACTTTTCAGAAAATAAAATAATTGAATACACCCGTGTCCGGAAATCACCATAGATAATAATATGTTTTTTTTATAAAACTACCCCATATGTTGTGTCTTTGGATGCGTTTTCTGCAATTAAATGTTACCTAATCTATGGAGTTAGATTGACTACTTTCTAAATAACACACTCTGTCCGTCTGGAGTGCATATTGTTAAGTTTAAAAGAGTATATTCTCGTTCTTATATGGGTAACGTAGTAATTTAAATTTCAAAAATATTTTCATGCAATCACAACTGTAAATGAATATTATAAATCTCACGCAATGCAAACAATTGTATGCAATGCTGAAAAAAACACGAGAGCCTACTAATGCTGCAGAAAACATTTATCTGATTATAAATGTGTAAATAAAATTAATGTTTATGTACTTTTCAGATACTGGTATTTACTCCATACATTCGAGTTTGGATTGGGGCGCGCTGTAGCTCAGTTGGAAGCTGCTGACTTCCCTTTACTGTTCCTGAATGGTTCGATTCCACGTGTGGACCTTAGGCTCCCCTAGCTGTGGCCGCGAACATTAAGGGGTTAACGAGGTTTTTGCATTTCATCATACACCGGCAGCGCAAAGTCGTCAGTTAAGTGAAATACTCTCGAGAGCGACGTTAAACACAATGCAAATAAATAAAGCAAATCGATTCTGGATTATTTTTTTATAACGAGAAAGATTCGGCATGTACATGTAGTACGTTATCAAAATAAGTAGTTAATACTATATACAGTGACATATCTATTGTTCTCCTTTAAGAAGTCGAGTGTATGAAGGGAAAAGATTTTGTTTTGGTTTCAGCTACACTTTCATTTGAGGTTGACTTATTTCAAAGCTAGTATCGATTTCCTTTTGTGATATGCTGGTATAAGTTCTCATAAATCTTGTTTTCCTGACGTATTCTGTTTACCAGTTTAGATAGATATGACATAATTTGGAGAAGAGCCAGCATATTGAACCAGTGTAGATGACAGTATCCTATCACTTTAGCCAGACAGGCCGCTGCTTCTCGCCATAATCATGTATACACAGGTCCGTAAATTTGGTGTTGGAAAAAAGCAATCGTAAAATAGACGGTACAGAGTTGTCAAAATCAATGTTCTTTGTTAACCAACATTGGACCGTAAAAATGTATCCTGTATAACAACCAACCAGTAGTGAATACCGAGCTTCAGGGGATTACAAATGATCATTAATTCTCCAAACATGCTTGAGATGCGATTTGGACCATAGCGGATCACATTTACAGTAAGCATGTAGCCAGCCTTCTACTAAAGAAACGGTCTAAATTAGATCGATTACTTATAAATGCAGATGAAAATGTCCCGGACAAACCTAATACTGTTTTCAATTCGTCAGCGCACACCTCCACAAAGGAAGAAGACAATGCTCTCTCAATAGTCCTTACTTTTTGAACACTAAACCAAATTTAACTGTGTGACGACAAGGGTAGTTTCTTTAGACCAGTCAAAAGAACAAATAACAATTCCATGACCCAACAGACCCAACTGTTGACCATCTGAACATACAGAACATACTGTTGTTATCCCAACATCTCTTGTAGTTTTATTAGAATTCAGTCTGAAAAAGAATCATATAAGATGTTAAATGTTATGGACTCACGGAAAGGAAGTCATAGATAAATTCTCTCTTAATTCCATAATGTCCATCAATGACCATCATAGTATAAGTACTCCCGTTCAGATCAAAGATGGTAGAATAACAACCTTCTTTTTTCTAATACCAACAGTCAAAACACAGTTATCTCCATGCCTCCAGCTTTCATCCAACTCTCACAACTAAATCCATACTATACAGCCAAGCACTCCCCTATCAAAGAATTTACTCTGGCACTTAAGACCATGATAACCACGTTGCCGATCTCCAACAAGCCTTCATGTGTCTACATTACAAAGAATGCTCCATCAATAAATAATTTTAAAACCCGCATACCGTCTAAAACAATTTACTATAGAAATTGATCCTTTCTTCCGAGATGACAATTGCTAAAAAGATATTTACAGAAAATGTCACAGTAACATTCCGTCAACCCCCCAAAAGCTTCATTTATCAACGGCAATTCCTGGCGCTACTTACTACTACATCGGTATCTGTTAAACAAGACCATGTCACAGACCGAGATTTTAAACTCATAGTTCCTACATATAATATTATAATATAACAGGACGTACTCTATTTAAATTTAAAATAAGAAATATTCAACTGCGCTTCATGCGACGTGATACACTGTGTCACCTGTGTAAAATTACCTGGATTCCTTTATGTCGAAGAAACTGGAAAACGAGTACATTGACTGATAATCGACACTCGTAGCACAAAACCCTAAGAACCGATTGTTGAGCAATTTTATCTGGTAGATAACGCAATACGAGAGTTTTAAATAAGATGTACTACAGAAAACCAGCAAAGGTAACAATTTAGCAAGAATGGTGTCAGAACAAAAAACAGTCAAGTTTTTGACAGTCTAACTTTAGGACTGAAAATAAACTTTGGCTTCATGTCCCACTACAGTGTTTTAACAACATGAACTGTATAGGCTGTTGTAGTAAATTGAAATTTCTATGCTACCTATGTCAACGGTTTTCATATTATATTTCGATATATTGTGTAAATTTCCCTGTGTTTGTGTGTGAGTGCTATATAGACTATCAGCGACGGCTAGAGAAATTACAACCACCACTAGTGATTAGTACATGAATTGCTACTTATTATTGATATTCGCACAAATTTTTCTATAGCACTGATTAATACTTTTTTTTAACAGATTTTCCAAACCATCTGGTTCTGCTTCTTGGAAGTTTTTTCCTATTCATTTGTTCCCATTTCATATTCAGCTCGCATATGGACCAAGCTGATTGTGGAAGTTATCCGCCACCACTTATACATTAAATTAACGATTCAATATTATAAACAGCTGGCGCTTTAGTATCGTTTTTAAATAAATGAATATATAAAAGGGTTTAAATATAATGGTCATCGCCTTACGATAACATATAATTGATGTATTGAGCTGTGGGCACGTGGCACCAAAGCCTCGGTTTTAGATAAGTTTAAAGTCGCATACGCACGCAAATATTATGGTTCTTCCAATTAATTCTGATCGCTTCCCTTCATAAATTTCAAACATTAAGGCAGTGACATTGAAATAAAAAAAATATGATACCAGCCAGGAGAAATCCTGCCATAATTCGTATACAACGTTAAGAGGTCTGTCCATTTTCCTCACATGTATCCTCAAATCGTTTGACTACACCGAGGCGAATGACCCTTTTGAAACGAGTCAATATTTTGAATCTTTGTCAAAGGCGTTACTAAAAACCGAAAAGCCTCTAACGTTACTTCTCGAGAATAAAATATCTATATTCGGTGGTAACATATTTGTTTGTTTTGTGCGTATGAATTTTTACCATCGATGTAAATCTATGTTGTATCCCAATACGCATAACTCGATTCAGTCGGGTTGAAGCTATCTACCAATTGTTGTTCATGTCACGTAAACACAATTGTATTTCTGTGTGAACAATCATTCGCGAAGTAAAATAAACAATGGCATCGTGTTACATAATGCGTTTCTTAAATTACTTCTAGAAGCATATTGCTAGGTAACTTAAGGGTAGCAAAAATCTGTACTTAGGTGTCCAAATGGAGGATAAGTAGAAAACAGATATTCAATTATAATTCCATGATTGTATTTGTTTATCATACCTGCTGGAATGTTCCGATGTCTTTTTCAATTAATTCCCAGCGACTTCATCATTATAACAGACTTGTCACATCATTGCCCCAACAGTTCACATTAGCTCAAATTAAAGCACAGAAAGAAGTGTGCCTTATGACTGGAAAATCTATTTCCCACAAATGGTAGTCTGCGAGAGTACTTCTGGTTGATTTTTCTTATAACGGAAACGGACGCATGGGCGAAGAGATTCGAGCTATTCTTCTCAGTATTTATTTATCGAGGAGAGTAAAAGTCAACTTCCACAAAATCCATTGCATAGCTGCATTTGAAGCCAAATGACGTTCTCAGTCAATTCCACTTTCCTGTTTCAATGAAGAATCTCAGAGGTCCGCCCAGAATTGCTCCATTTGCCCGTGTCAATTTTGTATATATTGACAAAATCCATTTTGGTAACTTCTGTGCCGTTTTATGCCAAAGGTCATTTTATTCATACGACCGCGTGCTAAATCGAGGGTTGAAGTTTACCACACTCGCTAGAATTCCATTACCAAATTGAACAGATTGAAATAAAGCCCAATAATGCAAGCTGGTTTGAGTATCTATCGGGTAAAACGCGTATATAAATGTATACAAAATGCACTAGGTAAGCTTGTCACTGTTTAGTTTGAAAACAAAACAATTACTTGTTTTCAAAGTTTTATTAACAAAGACTATGGTGTAAACTCATTTGAAAATAATCAGGTTAGATATTGGTACGAATCTATATTACCTGTTGATAATTTTCCGTATTACTTAGCTGGACGAGACAAATCAATACGATGAATGTTTGGTGAAAGCCACAAACAATAAAATATAATTATAAAGATTCTACACGATAACTACCATATAATAAATTACTCCAATCGCATTCATACATTGTTCCATTCAAATGTTTACTGGATTTTTTTATGTGAGGTCTTATTGACAAAGTTACTTTACAGTAGATAATATTATCGTCTGACGCCTTGTTTCATTTGTTTTTTCACTTTTTAATTATCAGTTCTCTTTGTACATTGTCGAACCGAGCCATGTGGGTATAAATCCTTTTCTTCTATGACAAACGTTGTGTTCAGTGTATTTCAGGCGTACCTTCTGGGCCAGTCCATTATTTACATCCTGACCTGGAATATGAACACATGCTTGTATAGAGACTGCAAATTGGAGAAGACGTTCTATTAAATAAGGTCAAACTTAGGCTGACCCTCAATTCTGAAAATCAAATTTCTTCTGACAGTTCGAGATCAGTGCACCATTGAAGTTCCAAGATTTTATACACTTTAACCATAGCATGGGCCACGAAAGACAAAAGAGCTATGCAGCTGCCAGAAAAATATCCTGTTGAATTTATAGAAAATCAATCGTAATGATATTCATATATCCCTCGCGTATCGAGAAAAACGAAAGTCGTAGATCATCGAATTAACATATTTCTGTGGAGGACTTACTTGGAGTTTATGTTTACCCGGAAACATTCATCACCTTGTGATTTGAATTATCGTGCATATTAAATTTACGACCATCCTAGTATAAATAATATTATAATTGTACCGTCTGTAAACATACAGACTGTTAGATATCAAATTGAAAACGGACCATCCCAGTATGTAGACCTTTGATGAGGATATCATTTTATCAGTCCTCGATGTGTGCGTTGATAACAAAGATTGATAATAATCTATGAATATGAGGATAGGAAATGAATAGTTTTTGCAGTATCTTTAGTTTGGTTTCTGTTGGCAATGAACTAGTTATATGTTTTTTTAAATATCTTTGATTGAAAGCAACTCACTTTGCTTTTCTTCTTTTTTTCAAGTAAACTAAACAAAAACCTAAAGTAATTGATCGTTGCTCCATTTCTGTATGCAGTCTGTATTTATATATATAATCCCATTTCGGAGTCCCTGTGTCAGTGCTTACGTAGAGAAAGATTCGCAGCCTTTACCTGGATAAAATTCGCTAGTTCT
>JAVFBZ010191960.1:0-14456 GCA_032466195.1 Katharina tunicata
CATGTTGTCCCATTCCAGAAGCATTGAGAAACATAATCATCCATGGCCATTGTACACAAGAAACGATATTTTAAAAACATTCAACACTTTCTTGTGACATTTCACCTATGCGTTTCTTTTTTGACAGAGTATAATTGCGTAAAAGTGCATTAGTCAGTGAAAGGTAAGTTAAGTTTAGAAACATACAAATTATTTATAAATTTATCAAATTAACGATTTTTTTAAATATATATATATAAATGTATAGAATAATAATTCTGCTTGCCTTGTATAAATATATATATGAATAATGTGTTTTTGTGTGTACGTGTGGGTGTGTGTGCGTGTGTTATGTATATATATTGTATAACTCTGCTTTATAAACCAAACATATATTTACATATGTTAATGTTTTCTGTGTAAACGTATTTATGTCATGTAGAATATATAAGTTTTCATACAAATGTGTATACTGTTAACATGTGTCTATAATATGTATGTATTATACATGTTTATAATATTCAGGCACGGTCATAAATGATAGTATCTAGAGTTTACGGGATAGAACAAGCCGTTAGGCTTTATTCCCGCCATACACTCGCTTTAAATCTTGTACAGTAATATTTTAGTTCAGTTATATATACGGTGAATAAATCAAATCAAGGATTTATGAGGGTGAAATAAGTACATATCCCCAAGGCAGTGTTACAACGAGCTAGTCGTGTTCATGATATGTAGAACCATTTTATACTTGTCACAATTGACGTCATTTTCACTCAGAAATTACAATTGATGTGTTGCCAAGCTGCATAAAACGTTTTGTATCTCCAACAGACCAGTTCTTATTAAATGGATGGTGAATATTTCCGATAATAATCGGCTGCTGATTAGCGACTGGTCTAATCGTGTTGACAGAACTTCCCTCAAGCCACCATCCTTGTCTGTCAGTTATCTTTGTGTAACGCATTAACCACTGGTTATATATCAATAAATCTTGCTTCAGTTAATCAGCTTAATTGCAAGAAAAAGGGCTGCACCCAGTCTATTTGTAACGGAAACCATGGTGGAAGTGAAAGGAAATGGTCCCCAAGCTGATTTGAATGACGTCATTCAAAGAAGTTTCACGAGCAGCAATGTCACGATAAAGCACGTTGTGACAACTATCCTCATCTAGATCAATACAGGATGTAACTAATTAATCTAGGTAGCTACCGAACGGGCCGCTATGCCATGTTTGTCCTCTGATTGAATAATGACAATAGATTTGTGTGTATTCAATCGATGTACCGTCTATTTCCAGTCCTATGTTTGATTTGCAGTCAGTTCAAGTTAATATTCATATTATGGCCCACTACGTTTTCACTGTCATACTGGATAGAAGACGGCTTAGCTAACAAGACAGACTAAATCGGAAGTATGTCACAGTAAAGGTAAGGCTTTCTTGTTGATAGGACTATAGGTGGTGAGGTATATCACAATAAAGGTAAGGCCTCTCTGTTGATTGGACTATAGGTGGTGAGGTATATCACAGTAAAGGTATACATAAGGCTTCTCTGCTTCTCTGTGAGGTATGTCAATAAATATAAGGCTTCTCTGTTTAGGACTAGGCGTTGTGGTATGTCACAGTATATATATTATCTGTTTATAGGACTATAGGTGGTGAGGTATGTCACAGTATAGGTAGGGCTTCTCGGTTTTTAGGACCACGCGGTGAGGTATGTCACAGTATAGGTAGGGCTTCCCTGATTTTAGGACCACGCGGTGAGGTATGTCACAGTATAGGTAGGGCTTCTCGGTTTTTAGGACCACGCGGTGAGGTATGTCACAGTATAGGTAGGGCTTCTCTGTTTTTAGGACCACGCGGTGAGGTATGTCACAGTATAGGTAGGGCTTCTCTGTTTTTAGGACCACGCGGTGAGGTAAGTCACAGTTCAGGTAGGGCTTCTCTGTGTTTAGGACCACGCGGTGAGGTACGTCAAAGTATAGGTAAGGATTTTTTGTTTTTAGGACCACGCGGTGAGATATGTCACAGTAAATGTAAGACTTCTCTGTTTATAGGACTACGCTGTGAGGTATGTCACAGTATAGGTAGGGATTCTCTGTTTTTTGGACAACGCGGTGAGGTATGTCACAGTATAGATATTATCTGTCTATAGGACTAGGCGGTGAGGTATGTCACAGTATAAATATAAGGCTTCTCTGTTTATAGGACTACGCTGTGAGGTATGTCACAGTATAGGTAGGGCTTCTCTGTTTATAGGACTACGCTGTGAGGTATGTCACAGTAGGGCTTCTCTGTTTTTAGGACCACGCGGTGAGGTATGTCACAGAATAGGTAGGGCTTCTCTGTTTTTAGGACCACGCGGTGAGGTACGTCAAAGTATAGGTAAGGATTTTTTGTTTTTAGGACCACGCGGTGAGGTATGTCACAGTAAAGGTTCTTTGCTTTTTAGGAACACGCGGTGAGGTATGTCACAGTAAAGGTAAAGCTTCTCTGTTTTCTAGGGACACGCGATGAGGTATGTCACAGTAAATCTAAGGCTTCTCTGTTTTATAAATTATAGGACTAGGCGGTGAGGTATGTCAAAATAACAGTAAGGCTTCTCTGTGTAAAGGATTAGGCAGTGAGGTATGTCAAAATAACAGTAAGGCTTCTCTGTTTTAAGGATTAAGGCAGTGAGGTATGTCTCAGTAAAGGTAAGATTTTTTGTTTATAGGGCCACGCGGGGAGGTATGTCACAGCAAAGGTATGGTTCTGTTTATAGGGTGCCGCCGTGGCTCAGTTGGTTAAGCGTCGGATTGAACCCTTCACTATACAGGTGTAGGCCTAAATCACCTTTGCTTTGGTTTTCAAAGTCAATCTTCACAAAGTCCAATGTTACCGAATGATAATTTTTTTCTGGGAGTAAGGAAGTTACTTTGTTAATCAAACCCGACCATAGCAGATTGAAGTATAATGTCTATATCTGCTCGCGAAATGTCGGTCACAAAACTTAGATTGACCGTTAAAATACAAATCACAATAATTTATTACTTATATGTTTGTGAAACATCAGGATTAATGGTTGATATAATTTGACGCCAAGAAAAACACAATGCTGGGTGGCACACGCATGGCTTGAAATTTTCTGTGAAAGTGAGGTAAGATGTGGGGATTTATTCATTTTTCGTCGATGTAAATAATAAAATAAATGTTACAGACAGAGAAGTTTGAATATCATTGTATTGGTCTCACGAGTGGTTGAAGTGATAACCTATTCAGCGCTTCGCGTCTCGTGGATTATTATTTTAACCACTAACTCGAGTAAAGTTGGTGGCAATCAAAATTTCCTTGTGTAATAATATCTATTTATTACACAGCCACTGTATTTGAATGGAGTCGAATTATATTGTGCGTTGTTTTCGTAAGTGATAATAAAATGCCTGCTCAGTTAGATAGATCAAAGCATATTACAAATCATACGTCACAATAACACACCATGAAGACTTGCCTCCTATGGTTAAAAGTGTTTACACCCATTGCGTATCAAATGGGTATTTATGAATGTCATCGAACGTTTGCTTACAAATTTCCTACTTTAACTGTCTTTGTGTAGCAACGATAGACTGAAAATACTAAAAACTTTACGTCTTTTGTGTATATTGCATTTGCTATGTTAAAGATGTTGTTATGATCATAAGAATGAATATTTTAAAAGAAATGTGATTAAAATATTTCTTATTTAGTCAGACCTTGGGAGTTATATTTTCTGTCGCGTAAGGTGTGGATTTGCAATGACTTTAAAGTTATACGTTTGACAACCTCATAAGTATCCATACCTAAGTTTAATAGCACTAATAAAGTTTGTATTTTCTATACATGTAATGTGTGATATTGTGTAAACAGTAACAATCTGCAATGTAATGATCAATTAGATCTCGGTACGGAATCCTATAAAGCTTATACTCTTGTCTAGAATTGGTATTTTTTTCCCCAGAAAATGTATCCCCTTCCGCCAATATTCATTGATATATATACATTAGTGGTCTGAGACAAATCGAAATGTACGGATTGATGGGGGATTTTAATTGAACTTTTTGGTTTAATATTTATTTATGATCTTGTCATTATTGTGTCTTGTTTGTACATATTACATGTGAAGTAGGAAGTGCCGATGACGTAAGGTTACCATGGGAACCGTGTGTTCTATCCAATCATTGAGAGACGATGATAACGTAGCAGCTAGGTAAGTTAACCGAAAACAAACAAACGCGTAGGTCTATGTATCAAAATATACATCTTATCAACAATAAATTACGAGAAAGCTAGACCGGTATAGACCTATACTTGCATATGTTTGTACAACACCTGAGGAATAAGATAAGCTTTAGCAATGTTTTTATAAAATAAAATGAACAACGGAAGCCATTGTTTGCTATATTATTTATGAGTACCACTATACAGAGGCTTTGTGAAATAAAAATGAAACATTCATTGTTGTTGTTGGTTGTTGTTTATGGCGGGCAGGTTTTACGTGGTTTCTTCCCGATTCTCCACCATTAACAGGCAACACTCTCATGAAGTAATTGAAACACCATTGATTATGACATAAAACAGAAATCAAACAAATGCTGGCTATATCTTGTTGGTTTTCAATATCCAATGTTTTACAATGAAGCCTGGCTGCGCTGCGGTTTGGTTTATTGAGAGTTGGACGATCCAGTTCCCTTCAGTGTACCCGATATAGGTTAGATTCCCCCTGTCAACCTACGAAAATTAGAGAAGTTTTCAGGTCGCTGCGGACATCGTGGTTTTTAGGCGGTTTCTTCTCGATTTTCCACCATACACCAAAAACGCATTCGTCGTATAAGTGAAATACCCTTGAGTGTACAACGTTAAACACAACATAAATAAACATAGACCTAAGGAAGTCTTTAGAAAAATCGCTTGAAGCCAGTTGGAGGAGGAAGAAAAGTAAATAAATCAATAAATCTAGTCTGAACGGTAAATGCGAAAAAATGTGTGTGAAAATAGTACATTATCTTGTGAAAGCCGCATTATGCAGACACCTGTATGGTGGGCCTCTCGTGCCACAATGCATTAGATCCTCCATAACATAAACTATTACGCAATAGATATCCGTTCAAATCCGTTCTTAATAATTGTTTATAAACTATCTTCAGTCCTGATTTGTCATATATTTTGTTATTCATGTAAAGTGACTTACAGTATCCACATGGTTTATTGTATCAGCTTTGTGTTAAACTAGATTTCACCTCCCTTCTATCAACTGATCGTAATGTTCTTTTCGTTACATCTCATCTGTACATACAGCTATAAATTGTCCATTTAACAGTCTGAAGGTGACCTCTGCTTCCAAAACTTCAAAATGTGCGTAGTAGTTTGGATTTTTTAATCCATCTTGGCACTGGCTTCTTCATATTTACACTTTGTTGTATGTTAATCTAACTATAGGCGACAATCGGCTGACAAATATGATGAAATCAACAGACAGGCCAGCAAAGGATTACCTGAGGAAGTCCAGAGAGACAACGACGAGACAGTGCCATATCAAGAAGTGGTAAGGTCCGCCTCCGAGGTAGCGGGAAATCAAAAATCCCCTTCACAGAATGGCTTGCCATCGGACTGTTACCCATCTGGTGGTAGTGAGGCAGTAGCCGATGTTAAAGCTTCCCTGCCCGATGTGCGATTGAAAGATGAAGGAAAGTCCCTGCCTCATTCCTTGAAGGAACTGCCCGCGTACTTACAGCGTGTTTTGAGTGGACACTGCTTAGAGGAAATGAACTCACAACCCGTCCACGCTCTGACGGTATTCGTCCATTGTTATCAACAAGGTTAGCTAACATTAACATTACACATAAACACATTTTACGCAGCTGGTAATATTACTTAAAATATGTGTTCGAAGCATACAGACGTTGACGCACGAAACTGAACTCGATAGTTACTTAATGTCTTATTGCTTAATTTATGTGCGTCGACTGAAATGTTTCACCGATAATGAATACGAAGTTGCCAGCCATTAGACCTCTAGTTGCGTGTAACGTTTAAACTGTGAAATGAGAGGTTTCAGATATGATTTCAATTGAAAGACGAAAAATTATCAAATTTTGTCCAACTTAAATTAAAAAAATTACAATGATATATATTTACAGTTATGTTTTTAGGTCTCAAGAGTCTGTTTTCTGAATTGAAATCGAGATTATCAGAGTATTGCAAACGTCTTGGAATTCAAACGAATGTGTTGGCGCTAGACTGCGTCCATTCTCTTTGGAATTTTAAAGTTAGTGATTTTGAGTCGTATATCAAACACAATGAACAAGATGGCGTTCTTCATTTCCATATGGTGAGTATAGGTAATATGTGAACAATGGAATAAGTTGTGATACAAATTGACTAGATTCATCCTCCTGGAAGAAATTTGTAATTAATTAAACTGGCATATTACATTTTTATGCCCTTGAATATTAAATATGTGCGCGTTTTTTTCCTCAATCTTGTAGTTAACAGTGTTCTGTTATTTAATTTAATTTAATTTAATTCCTTATTTCTTTAACGAGGATAACCCACAGCCACAGGGCGGGATCTCCTCAGCATTTAAAGAAAATAACAAAAATACCACATACATTTTCATAATGCATTCATTTAATAGAATATAATTAGTATAGTGTTTGGAACATTCCGTATAGATGATAATGTGAATAATATTGACGTATGACGCCAAGAAGACACCAATCTAAAATGTCATTCAATTTACGCCTCTGGACCTTTTTTCATCATGAAGTACACAATGTTGGGTTATCAACCTTCATCAAGATGAAACCTTCGAGGCCTGTAAATAGATACAGATAGTTTTGTTGTGG
Organism: Katharina tunicata; assembly: GCA_032466195.1. Classification (NCBI taxonomy): domain Eukaryota; kingdom Metazoa; phylum Mollusca; class Polyplacophora; order Chitonida; family Mopaliidae; genus Katharina; species Katharina tunicata. The sequence goes on from JAVFBZ010191960.1 coordinate 6,844, forward strand.
TCAAATGACAAGTCAACAAAACCCGACAACAAAGTATCACAAATATATCTCGAGCACTGAGGAATGAAAACTGATGAATGTACTCCAAGAGAAACAACTGTTATAAATGTGTCGAACATGTGCTTCCTAGGAGTACCGACGCGGGTTCAATCAATACTATAATGTTGTTCCGATATGTGAATGACAAAATCTTAGTTTATTTTGTACAATTTAAGGTGGGTAAGTTTTTCGAATTAAACAAAATAAGTATCCTTCTATTTGGACTAATGGTAAAACATGTTTTCTTGACAGTGGCAAGTTTTTGTTCTTTTCAGATCATAATTGATGAAAGGTTTCAATCGCATGGAATACCTGATGAAATCGACGCTGAACATTTTACACGTGTTCTTGAGCAAACTAGATCCACAGAAGATAAAATGCTTCTCTCTGATTGGTTCGAGAGTGACCGAACTAGTAATCTGAGTTACCATCTAAAGCCAATGGGGAAAATCGTAGATGATGGCACTTCAAACTCAGATGACTTAGAGAATACTACCCGTCGCAGGATGCGCGAAAAGGCCAGGGTGTTAGATATATTGGACTCCAATTTGACAGAGGAACAGAAGAAGCAATACTGCCACAAACGTTAGATTTCTGAAAACTTTAATTTATATTCCATTTTCTCCAAAATAATTCTTTTAGGCTTTATCTCACTATAGTAATATTCATTGACATTAGACATAGAACACGTTAAACCAACAGTGCCATTTTAAGAAGAGGTAGGAAAGTCGAAGAGAATGACTGAGCAATTCCTGTTTTGTTTTGTTTTTAGATTAAAAGTAGTGCTAAAAGACTACATTAGGGACATGTACGTTACGATTTTATATATTTTTGTCCATACGGCTTATACTTTACCAGCTGTTGGAAATAATAGTTTCAGATAAGGCAAAGGCATAGTCTAGCCTAATTGAAAGCTGAATGGCTATCATTTATTCCATTTTCTTTGCAGACTTGTCTGGCATATTGAATGTACTTTTATCCCTTCCTCGTAATATACCAGCAGATAACGTGCTACTTGTCTGCGATTCAATCATAGCCGACGGAAATGACAGGGTCGAATCTACAGCAGAGAATTCAGGGAAGTCCGATGAATTACACTGGAGCCGCTATTTGATAGACAGAGTTTCCAAGGAAAGTGTTATGATTATCTCAGGACTTAACGAGACTGGAGATGATCAGACCATGCCGGAGGGCTGGACAGAAACTTCACAAGAGATATTTAAGTTTTTGTGTCACAAAATAGACGAGCAAGTCTCGGCAAAGAACAATGTTGCGCAACATTTCCAAGAAAATGGTAATTCTCCAAAATTGTCTGCAATCTATAAATCCACATCTTCGCTAAGCAAGGGTTTTATTCCAACCTACCTACCCTACATTATAATCCGTGGCAGATCGAACGTATGTAAAGGGAATGCTCAGTGGCGCCCTCTGTTGAATGAAGTTATCAAGGTTAGAGTTAACTCCCCATGTTCAAATTTCGTTCAACCAACCAGATTGCGCTTACAACTTTCAACAAGTCAAATTGCATCACCAAAAACTACTCGATTCGATAAAATCACGCAAAATTGCGAGATTTTCAGTATTCGAATGTTGACAGAAAACGAACACGGATCTGTAACGCTCCGTAAACATTTACCGTGTCGCCGTTTTAAAAAGAAAACAGCACAAGACAGTCCTGCAATTTTCATTATTGACAATCTCCCCCCTTTGCCACTATAGTGGAGTATTCCAGTAATGTTTAATTTGATTGGTGCCAACAAGTTCCGAGGGAGCCAATCAATTGAGTGGCTTTATATTCATGCTTTATACGCTCGATCCGCCAAGGGTTGTAATGTTGAGTATATGTACCTCGGAATACAACTCTTGGCGAGATGATAAATCCAAGAATTGCCAAGCATGCGGGTTAATTGGTACTTGTTGTTTAATAGGACTTGTTGACTAATTCATTACGGATAATCCCATTTGTTCTCATTATTTTTTCAGGGCTACAAATATATGCAGGTGTGTGCCACCAAATCATCCCTGCATTCCAATTTTGTAAATCCAACTTTAAAGATTCTCTTACACCTGTTCAAAATGACGTATTGAAATATATTGGATCGTATTTTGAGTCAGTTTCGGATCATGTGATGGTCGTGAACGGTGTTGCCGGAAGTGGAAAGACAACATTAATATCAAATCTTGTAATAACCATGGCTACGTCACACCCGGACTGGAGTGTCGTCTGTCGAATGGGTGGATTGGCCTGTTCTTGGGAAGAATTAATAAACAGCATTATGATTCAAGTGGCCCTGATTTATGGACATCGGCCATCCTGCCTTCCAATGGTACGACCCACATAGTAATTAGCACCCATAGACTACATTATATTCGAACAAAGACAACTGTCGCATCTGTTTAATAATATTGTCCGCCACAGTTCTTGAAATGTTTTCATTTGTTTCAAAATGCTAAATATAGGCCTACATTCACAAGCGCGTCCTATTAATTGCCCAGAATCAAGATTTCACAAGCAAACGATTTGCTGTATTTTGGTTTCAGACAAAGGAAAACTATTCTGCTGTTTTTTCTGATGTGTTAAACAGTCTCCCGTCCACGTCTCCTCTGGTTATCATCATTGATGGAGTGGACCAATGTCTGCACGGAGACTCAAGTGTTGATTGGATACCAAATCAGATCCCTAACCACGTTAAGGTTGTACTCACTTCAAGAAATACTGGACCATTATCGGACTCATTACAAGTACGTCTCTCCAATAGTATAAGTTACAAGGTTTGACAAAGATACACTGTGACAAATTTGTCCTGCCTAAGGCCCACTAACTAGACAATAAAGTGACCAATTGTCTACCATATAAGCCAATTTATACACAAGCCGCTTGAACAACCTTTTGTTGAACTCGATGTTCTTAGAGGTTTAACATCTCTAGGATATTTCAATAATTAATTTAGCGACAAGCGATCTACTTTAGAAAGAAAGATCGTCCGATACAATCGCTCAACATAGAGAGCAAACAACTTAAGAGGCCTTTCGGTATTGTACCGGGTGAGGTTCGAATCTTCGGCGTTCTTCGCCCTAACCATCCACCGTTTTTTCTTGCCGTTGTTTCGCACAACCACTAGCCAACGGAATTCCGTTGACGACAGATCAGACGCACACGTGGTGCCCTTACACTTATTACGATATAGGACCTGCTGTCTACTTAATTCTTGGAAGGTGAAGGAAACAAAAAACAAAGTCATGTCCAATTATAGACTGCTATTAGACCTACAGTTTTGTAGTTCTCGTATCCCCCTAAAAGTAGATTGAATTGTTGGTCCTGTCAGGGAAATGCATGGTGTACTTTTTGTGCTATATTTGTTGTAGTGATAATGTCGCTGAGGTAAATGTTAATTAAAATGTTGTGTATATTTGTATAGCTTTACTATGTGTTTTCTAGGTTCAAATTTTGATAAATGTGTCTGGAAGAAATGCGTACATGAAACATATCATAAAAAGTCTTCCATATACATTTTACTTAGATTACCAACAATTTAAGTGGATGTGCTTTAGATACTACAAAAATGCAATAGCAATTTTGTTCAAAAGTAGGTAGGATCTTGACTTGCTTCCTTTCCATCACCAAGAGAAACATTCCGCCCGCTTAGCCAGTCGGTCGTCAACAAAAATACATGGTACTTATCTAGACTATAACCATAAACTAGCTAATTTCTATAGGTAACGGGACATTCCCTACCCCTATACCCGACAGGCACCCAAATTGACGCAGCATCCAAATCTATATAGCAAACGCATGCGTTGATTTCGTTTAGTCTACGAAGTGTAAAAAGGTAATGTTTTATTCCATCTCGTCAAAATAACTTTAATCTGTCTTTTTGTAAGATTTGAAAACCCGTAAAAAGAGACCTGGCCACAAGCTTTACTGGTTATAATCTACCTTGAAGAGAATTGGCAAACAATAAGACTTGCTTCTAATCATCTTCATTCAACAAACTAAAGTGTGTGGACAAGGCAAACTCGCAATCTTTTGGTTTTGTTTAATTAACTTCTTCGACTTTAACTCAGCATATACCTATCTATGCCATAAGGAGGACTAGCTATATAACTTTGAGTCGATTCGAGAGGCTCCAGGAAGGAACTGTACCCACAACCTCTCACAAGCTTTATCCGGCCCTTCCCGCCAAATTAGGGGGGAATGCAATCCCTATAGTTATTGCATCGCTTTGTGAGCTACTTTAACCATGATATTGAATTCAACGATTAAATTGAATTTATTATATTATTTACAGAAACGTATAGCAAACGAAGATTGTTTTCTGACATTAAAGTCCATGACCGTTGAAAAATGCCTGGAGTGGCGCCGCGACAGTTTCCCGTGGGTAACGGCCTTTGACGAATTGGTTTCAAATCTCAGGGAAAACGAGACACCTTTGCCTGACCTTACACCAATGGTTGTGATACTTTTCAGTAAGCTTTTATACCTATTTGACAAACCGAACTCTATCAAGTTTGACACATTAACAAATTTGATATTTCTATATTTTGATCGCTTAGAAAATGTGTTTAGTTCCAAATTTGTTTCTCCGATAATGGGATACCTCTGCGCTTCACGGTACGGCCTCACGGAGTTGGAACTTATGGAACTTTTATCGCGTGAGGCGGATATTCAAAAGGATTCCAAGCCCAGTTACTCCACTGTCGATATAATTAATTTCTGGATATGTATGCAACCGTTTATGGAGCGTTCCCTTGACAACGAAAATGTTTTGCTTAAGTTAAGACCAGGGGTACCAATAGAAATACGAGAAAGGTATTACAACCCTAACAAGCATTCTGTACATTCTCATTTAGTGGATTATTTCCGAAGTGTATATAGTGGACTTCTGACTGAGGTGGATGAATCAACCCCTCCCTCCACAAAAAGTAAAGCGAAAGAAGTTCGGATATTCCAGGAGTTACCGTATCATACATTTATGATATGTGACCGTGGAAAGGTCCTCCAGGATTTCGTATTCAATGCAAAATGGTTTGTTCATAAATGTGAATTACTGGGGGTCCATTCTCTACTTGAGGATTTAATATTGTGCAACAACAACGAAAGTAAGACACCTGAAGTGACACGCTTACAGAAAGCAGTGCAGGTTTCCAGACACGCTATTTCTATTGACACCAACCAGTTAGAGTTACAACTACAGACTCGGTGCAACTGCAGTTCAGACACCACTTCTGCTGACACGTTGGAAGTTAATATGTTTGAAACCTTGATAAAAGACATTTCTACAATGAACAAATCAGGCCTACATACATCGTCGAATGCACTGCACAAACGTGACACATCAGTCATTGGCCATCCGGATGTGTTGAATGAAAACAACGTAGAGTCAGATACTTGTGTAACTGAGTATGTACAGTCGTTAGACACTCGCTCTATAGTCGATGGACATGTAGACTGTTTGGTGCGCATTCCGTCTGATGCCAACCATGTGCTTGGTCTATCGTCAACCCGTGGAGAACTTTACGTGTGGGACATCAACACCATGGCGCTGAAAACTAAGCTAGCTAATCTGGATTGTCCCAGAAACATTAAGCTATTCGATTCAAAAAGAGCGGCAATCCTTTGTGGGAGGACTGTGAACATTTATGACATTGAGTCTGGCGAAGTTGTTACTAAGTTGAAAGGAGTTTTGAACTCCACAATGCCGTATTTTGGTATTCATGACAAGCAGCATGTGGTTGCTTTATCGAGGAACCGTATGTACGTTAACATCATGTGTACAGAGACGGGCGACATGGCGGCTACCTTTAAAGTGGGTGAGAGTCGATTCCTGGACAGCCTTCTGGTTAGTGGCAACGGAGAAATGTTAGTCTGTGGCGACGAAACACAGAAACCCTTCCCGCTTCTTGTGTGGAATTTACCCCAAAGAAAACTCGTTCACGATTTGAGAATCCAGGGGCACGAATTCCACACAGCCATTAGTGATATATCTGAAGATGGACACTATGTGGCTTGTGTAGCAAAGGTAAAGTAACATTTAAATCGTGAAGCATTCATTAAATCGTGAAGCATTCATTAAATCGTGAAGCATTCATTAAAAGCTGCTTTGTTTTTAAAGATCAGGTCTATCTTTATATACTTAATCTATGTTCTAAGTATAATCTAAATCAACCACTTGTTGTTCTACATTTGTTTGCATCATGATTTAAATGAGTTTCATTTGGGAGCTTTGGAATACCGCCATAACACAAACGGTCTCACTATCTAATATTTCACTTCATCCAGGAAGTCGATTCTGAAGGTCCTAATTACATAGTTGTGTACGATCTACTCAGTGGACAACTCTTCAAGAAATTGAGTCCTGGCTACAACACAACATGCATGTGTATATCTAACACGCAGATGTCCCTGATTGCAGGATTAAGCGACCAGACTGTTATAGAATGGGGCCTACTGGATGGCGCTGTTAGGTAAGTATTGAACTACTTGCTTAGCTTTATACCATTTTAGCATGACTTAAAATCCGTTAAAAGTTCGATAAACAACATTTGCGAAATTAAGTTTGTTTGATAATAATTGTAACAATCCAGACATAAACAACCCATGTAAGGTGGACATCCGCAGATGGACTGTTCCTTCGAATTGTGAACAAACACCATCTTTAGAAATAACTGAAAATTCTCAGACTAAGTTTGAATTTTTGTCATCACAGCTTTCCACCCTAATATCTCTGTGTCGTGTAAACAATTCATGGATTCAAACTGTGTTGCATTTCGTTTCTTGGTGTTTTCGGGAAACTATGGCAATAGAAAGATATACCCAGTAGAAGATCTGATGGCATGGGATTGGAGCAGTCAATATTTGTGGGAAACTGTAGAGTTAGACATAACTTACCCTTAGTCACAAAATCCATCTTAGTCGTCATGGTTTTGTTATGTACCCAGCTTCTAAATGCCGCTTAAACAAGATAACCCTGAGTCCCTAACCTCTTCCCTGACAAAATCTTACATCCCCAGAAAAGAGTCAGTATTCAAATATATTGATTACAATTGTAAGACGGATAGAAGATATTATATTTAGCTCGTTCCTGTATTGACGACTCCCTTGTTCTCATGTCAGACTTTCTGACCGCGACCTTTGTTCTTTTACCTAACTTTTAACTATAGAATAAGATAAACTCTGAAAAAGGAAGTAATATTGTTCCCCTTAATTGTTTAGAGTTTCACTTACTCCAGGTTACTCAAAAACTAATCTGGCTTTTGTATCAGCAAAATGACTAATATATAAAAAGTGCAAGAGGGTAGGCCGATATTATAACAAATATCATTTGTTCGCGGCCGTACGCGGAGCCTCCAAGGCGGAGGGTTCCATAGCGCTCACTTCTTGAGAATTGATTGAAGTCCAACTCGCCTCTCAGTTAGCAAAGTTAAAAAAAAACCTGTCACGGACGGGTCTGCCATCTGCCACTGAAAGGTCAGCATTTGTCTGGTTTTATCCTGTTTTTATGGTGGCTGATTTGTGCCATTTCGCGTTTTCTTGTTTTCGCCTCTCTTTTTTCGCAGCGAAAACAAGAAAACAC
>JAVFBZ010191982.1:0-14455 GCA_032466195.1 Katharina tunicata
GATGCATAGCTTACAACCACAGAATGTGACTTCATTCGCTTACCACCTGGACATCCATGACAGACATTATCCACAAATACATAGAATTCTTTTGGCAATGGCGAATGGCCTAATCCGGAACCTGTTGATTTTGCCTAGAATGTGGAAAAACAGCACGAAGAAAAATACCCATTAAAACTCACATAACAAACACATCTTAGATAAGATTAAAGAGTGTATAGCAGAGACAATGTCTTAAAATTGTTACAAGGACCTGAGACAAATTGCACCTAAACACTTGGGGTTTGTTTTTTTCGGAACAGAAAATGTGGATAGTCTGATTTGCTAAGTTAAACATTTCCTTTAAATACTCCATTTAAATGTATTGAATATTTTTTCTCTCCCAAAAGATGGCATACAGTAACATGTAATTTCATTAAATAGATCAACTATTGAAACTATTGCTGAACTAAAAAAACTATCGATAGTTGAATATTGCGATAAATCGACAGTTTGACGTATTGGTTGATCTAAACCTGACATAAACAGTGAAACACATCACCTTACCTGTCAGAACTGTGCATCAAAGTGTTAGAGGTGTAACAATACATCAAACTGTCGATTTATCGCAATATTCAACTATCGATAGTTTTTTTAGTTAAGCAATAGTTTCAATAGTTGATCTATTTACTGAAAATACATGTAACTGTATGCCATCTTTTGGGAGAGAAAAAATATTCAATACATTTAAATGGAGTATTTAAAGGAAACATACATAAAGTTAGAAAATGCTATTCATTAAATGTGCTTCAGGGTTATCAAAACTTACTGAAAAAATAACTGATTCGAAATTTATATTCTGTTTTTAATTTTAACAAAATCTTACCCACTATACTATCGCAATGGTCTCGAAATATTTTCTGAGGAAGTGCAATAATATCGCAATAATGTTGTGGGCCATCTCAGTAGTCAAACTTGGTGCAATAGACACCCCTGATAATTAGGGATACACTAAAGCTAACACAATTATTGTTTTTATGCTCATAACAACTTAGTTCAAATCCATAATCATTATCGACTTTGGAAACATATTGATATACACACTTACATGAAAACAAGTACCGCACGCTAGAGATCCAAACATAAGACTATCTCCCAAACCGGCAGCTGAGAGAAACACCGGAGAATTGGCGGTGGGTGGAAGGCTGGGCGGGGCATACTGACACAATGTCTGTCCCCCGGGATGTCGGTCATATGTTCCCTGCGAAACAAAAATTGAAACATGCACAATGGTTTTAAAATATATGTTTTTTGTCTCACGGAAATCAAAGTTACATTTTGACAAAATCTATCGGGGTTTTTTTTAAAGAAAATTCTTGTTTAAAACACGAACTGAATATCAGGAATATACGAGAAACAAATTTTAGCAATTAATTAGAATATCTGATCCAGATCAGAGCCAGTCCTGACCCTCCTGTTTCTGCAGCTTGTGCAAAAGAGTTCACCTACAGGTGACATTATTGGAATGTTATGGCGTTTTCCCTTGTGTCGCCGATCGCTTAATTCGACTGGCAGTGCCAAGATTCCCGCTTGGAACTTGTCAAAAGTGCCGTGTAACCGCAACCAGCATTATATTTGGTGAACTATTTTAGTTCACTTACGCGAATCAGAGCCAGTTAATCTGTTCGATGCCCGTGTAACCACGGCTTATTTTGATCCGAATCAGTTTAGTTCAACTTGTTTTATTATTCATATGAATGCAAAAATAAATCTGCTCCACATCAGAGCCGACCCAGATCCACAAAGTTTTTGCCCGCGTAACCACAGCTGTAGAGATCTTCTAAATTCAGTTGGAGGTATTTATAAGTTTAATGAAAAACATTCTAGCACATGGTTACTTCAATTACAAACTGTTTTGATGTGCATTTAACACGGTACAATGCTCGAAAACAAACAATCACACGATTATTTGCTTTAAATAAATAAAATTTGACTTACGAATCCGGTGTACTCTTTCTTGTAAAGATCCAAAAGACCGTGTACTGGAAATTATAAAACAAGCATATTGATGTAAATATACATAAAATAAACGTTTCATTAATTATTTGAACCATAACAAAAATTAAATTGGTGGTTAATTAACAATTTAATAATACAATCAAACTGAACGAAGCACTTTGGTAGACTTAAAGTAATTGAAGTATTGTACCGTGTGTTGTCGTCTCATGGCCTTGTGTTGGGCTTTGTGCTGAATATGACGTCACCGGAACTTGTGCAGCGCTTGTCGAATTTGTCACAGGAACGTGTGTATTTCGCTGCGTTGTATTTCCACCATGGCTCACCTCTGTTACTGAGGGAAGGCTCGAGTCGAATGGAACTTGTACACTTCCAGGGATAACAACGTGGTTGACTTATAGTAAAACAAAATGTTTGAACACACATCCATAAAAACAGTTATTTGTCCGTCAGAATAAAAGTATAAACATTCATGGAAATGATAAATACTAATACATCTTTTATACTAAATAAGTGGCATTGTTTACCCGATGTGTTTATTATCTCAAACTCAACATACCTCAACCCTTTTGCATTTTGAAAGTTTTATTAGTAATCAGACTTAAGTTATACATTTCTTTAAGCAGATTTGAAGCCCAGCATGATTTCCGACGCCTGATCTAAACCATCCAGTCAAACTCCTTACACCTAACATCATTTCATAAACAGAACAACCTACGTATGGTTTCGATGGTATCTTCCATTACGTGTCCGTTTGCTGATGTCATTCTCAACTGAAGCGGGACCAGAAGCGGTGTTTCCCATGATTCATTGGGATCCATTTCCCAGAATCCATCCGATGTGTGTTTTAAGCACGTCCACTTCTTATATATCCTCTGATACAGTTCTATTCGAGTAATCGGTACTCTATTCAAATCAAAATTGGAACAAAAAATAAAAGGAATGGAATGACCCACATTCAAATAAACAAGAAATGTAGAGCATTAATTAACTGTTCGATTTTTCGAGCTTTACATGTTTATAACATATTTAGTAGGCTACTAGCACAACACTCATAGTTAATACATTTCAGCTTTATCGAACCAAAATCATAACTATTGAAGTTTATTAAACCATCTTCAGGATATATTCACTTATTTATTTGAACAGTGATTTACGTCATAATCAAGGGTGTTTCACTAGCATGACGACTGTAGGTGTATGGCGGAAAACTGGAAAACAAGTGGAAACCAGCCTGCGATCTCCGCAGCTATAGGCAAGATTCCTCTATAAACATAAGGTCGACAAAGGAATTTGAACTTATACTAGGTACAGAGGAGGAGGGACAACTTGTAAACTTATCGCACATGGCTTTCGATGGCAAATGTATAATAACCTGATGCCTTACCTATGGTTACGAACTTGTAGTTTAATATAAGACATGTGACTCCCTTGAAATTTGTACTTGATGGTTGAATTGCCGACTGGACATTGAACTGCTTGCATCGATATATCCCACCGACCGTCTCCATTTTCGGCGAAATTCAAATCACCTTAAGCGCGAATCGAAAAATAATGATAATGTTTTACTATGTTGGTAGCATTTATATGTCAAGAAGAGCTACAATGCTGATCTTTCACTAAAAAAAATCGAGGATAAAATGGTCAGTTCTGATATATTCAGTTAAGCGAAATAAATAGAAATTCAATAAATACCTGTCACTCATGTTGAGAGGAACACTCAAAATATGTACAGGTTCAAATGTTTAAACAATAAAGTACTGATTGACTGACGCATTTACCTGTGTGACATTCCGGGCAAATGTTATCCACAAAGGCGTAAGAATCCCCGATGATTGGAGTCGCACCCTGGCCATTGCCGGTCCCGTGCACCTACAAGGACCAGACAACAAATACATAATTATGTTAGTTCAAATTTTTCGAAAACCGATTTAAACAAGATAAACTGTTCAAAATGTCTTTCAGATCAAATTTGTTAGGATTCTCCTTCTTGATTGTTTGTCCGCTAATATATACTATACCTTTTCCTATACTCTTGAGTATTAAGTACAAACTGACAGAAATTGATTGTGTATGTTTCATTGACGCATCACATGGGTACGGTAAATATCTTTGGAATTTTGGATAATTGCTCACTTGTAAATTTCACTGTCGTCTGCAAGTGTCAGAAACTGGAAGACGTTAAGATGACACGTTCTAAATGACGTCACTGGAATGTTATAACCTAGTGCACGAGATCGGGTTCTTTAAGGTGCTAAATTGTTGAGTGGAAATCAACAAGACAGTATTTGCGATTGAATACATCCAAATCACTTTGACTGGCGATCGGGAGAAAGTTTCAAGAGCCAATGAAATAAATAAGAAGAAAAACAAGCTGTTTGTGGCACTTTAAGATTACTCGTTTAAAACTGACGTGACCTACACATGACTTTATTGTCAAATATCCACATTACGCTATGATCCTTTTAAGGATTAACTAATCTTTGCAGGGAAATCCACATTATACTGATAATGATTGGTTGTATGAATAAGCCATGCTTATATATATTTGTTCTTCGATAGGTTGCATAGTTCTTATTAGCCCCACTTTCACCCGCCAATCATTTGAGCTTATTTGAAAACGAACAAGTATAATGTATTGACATACCTTGATAATGCGATAATCAGAGAAAATCGTGACAATTCTTAAACTATAGGTTTCACTGAAGGTCATTAAGGACAGAACCTAAATAGGTTTGATGGACCCAAGCGCTGAGAGCATGGTGTAAGAGAGAAAGTTCTACAACTATCTAGGTTTTTTCATGTGGGATAGACTGGAATGGATTCAGTTGCTATAAAAGCAGCCATTTCTGGATTCTTTATCCGAACCGTATTGGCAAATGCAATGCACAACTCAAAATACACTAAGGGATAGCTGTGATCAAACAGTAGTGTAGCCTATATATATATCCAATAGTTAACCCGAGCAACACCGGTCCGAACCAAAAGGTTTCTTTGTCCAGAGTTCTGTTTTAACTTTAAAAATCAGTCACTGATAAAGGCGCCTCAACCACATAATTCTTTCTTTGTACAGAAAATATATGTACGACACAGAATTTAAAATCGGACTATTTTCTGGGCCTATGGTTGCTCATTACAGCAGTATGGAAGCCCATTGCAGCCCGACGTCAACGTAGAAAATCGACTTCTCGAGAGCTACACTGGGCGTCCAGACTAGAACCAGTTTCTTCGTTAGCCCACGATCAGCACATGATGGAAACGAACCCCAACTCCTCGAATTATATTTACTTACCTTGAAGCACATTCCACAGCTATGTGACATCAAGAATTGTTGTGTATTTAACGCCACTGAGCGCATACTCGGGTGAGTACCAGAACGAGGTAATCCTGGTGGGAAATACTGGCATATCCCTCCTTGGGTCGAGCCCGCTCCATAATATGTCCCCTATAGCAGGCAATATTGATATATTTAAATATATTATAATATAGCATGTGCCCAGGTGCTCTCTGAGCTAAGAACCATCGGGAAAACGATTTGTTGTGGTATCCTGCTTTTTGTCCTGTAAATGTATAGTGTCGTTTTAAATGTATATTGTAACAATGCCAGCGTCGTATAGAGTAGTTTCATTCGCCCATTGAGCTGGCATGCCCACCGCCATGTGAGTGAAAAAACTTTATGTACGGCGTAAAACACCAATCAATCAAACTATATATTTACATATATTTAGTTGATATATATTTTGGTATAATTAATTAATAGACTATATATTGATCCATTCGTTAAAACATCAATTCGTTCATGCGTTTGTTTATTCATTCATCCATCCGTTCATTCGTTCGTTCGTTCATTCATGCATGCATGCATTTATCACTTAGTACTGATTAAAATGTGTCATCTTTGTTTAATAACAAATATTAGAAGAACTTACACAGAAAAAATATTGCTGTTAAATCCAAAGCTTAACGGAAAAAATGAAAGAATAACATTACTCACTTCGCCGTGGAATTTTGCCTGATACAAATTTAAAATTGATGAATCCAAATGTGGATGTTGTAAACTTCCGATAACACACAAGACAAGCCAAATTGTCACAATGCCGAAAATGTTCATTTCGACAATCTGCATTTGAGAAATTCGACTCCGAAATATCACGCCAGTTGGGCCTTAAGTCTTTCAGTAAAATAGTTTCTTGTATACGACGTTTCGTTCCTTCAGACCGGCTTAGTTGAAACACGTCAAGTGCCCATAAGTTAAATAAGGACATATATATATGCAGAAAGCATCCAAGTATTTATATCACAAAAACGTGCTATGCATAATCTTTTTCTTTGGAATGCTTGAATGAGTAACTGTGCCATAACAGTATATAATAAGAGTGTTAGGTATAAAACTTATCAGAAATTAGTGTATCTCTCATGTATATTTTACCGATTAAATACTCGATGATTCCTATCGGTAACCTTGTATCGGATTTATTTGCATAAATTTCACTCCCGCATACCTAAAAAAAATGTGTGGCTTGTCATCTCCACTTTTGATAATGCGATAACTTCCCGAGTGCCTCCGCTGATATAAATCTTGTACAATCCATTGTCTAATAACCTTTTTCAGATTTGTGTCGCTTTTCAGCGCTTATAACAGAAAGAAAATAACCTCGAAAGCATTTGTGTGAAAGTTTGCAACTTTGATATAAATGCTGCATTAAATAAGAGATAATCTGTGTGATGCCATATTTTAAACGTTCAGTCATGTTAAATTTGGAGTGATTTTTAAGTCCAGTTAATGTTCAGTCCAGTTAATGTTCAGTCAAGTGTTCCATCTGCTCTTTATTCTTAATTTGATTAATTTCAGTGACTATTTGATTATTTCGTTGTAATCTCGTCTGATTGGTTGTCTAAGCCATACTGAAATATAGAATCATTCTCCCTACCGTCGAGACTTTGAATTCAATCATTTGGGTAAATGTCATCGACACAGAAACCTATTGCAATGCAGCATTTTGACGACATGAACTCGCCATTTCGGAAAGAAGAAAAAGACCCTAATCATGTGAATGAATTCACCCAAGCTAAGGGTGTTGATTACGAAGCAGCGTGTGGTTGGCGGAGCCTCCTGTACCCTTGTGCCCTCTGAGCGAAGCTTTGACATAATTTATTGAGAGCTGTCTTGTCGGGGTGCAGTTTTGTCTGTTGCAAGTGTTGTTGGAAGTGGTTTCCTTCGCCCTTTGGGCTGGCACGCCCATATGAGTGAAAAAACCTTAAGTATGGCGATAAACCCCAAACACACAGAAACTACGCAGTAAGCAAACATACATAAAATCAAGTTCTTGTGTTTCATTATATAATTGCGGTCAGGGTTACGTGATTTCGTGAATTAGAGATGTCGCCGTTGTTCTATAGAGGGTTATAGGGCCTATACATACTTGAGATTTTAAACCAATAAATTATGATCAATTATGCATTATGCCCCCCAGTCATGATTTCGTCTTCAGTGGATGAGTGATCAACAGTATTTCTCCATCTTCAGACGCCGATTGGATGCGCTACGTATGCGCAAAAAGCATATGGCCTTAATTCCTTGCCCTTTTGAACCTATCAATTGGTTCTGTGATCAATTTTACACCTATGGAGAGTCGACAAAATCTAGTCAGTACGTTTTCTATCACGAGACGATTACTTAATAAAAACAGCTACCTATGCATTATACCCCCCAGGCATGATTTCATCTTTAAAGCGGCTGAGAGATCTAGCGTCATCTCAACATTATCTCCAGACGACGATTGCATGCCATATGATTTCCTAATAAAAAAACCGCTATTACAAGGTAATAATGAAAAACTACTTTTTAAATGGATATGTGACAGTACTATTAAAAAGGCAAATCTCTACCTTTAAGGGGATAAAAAAAGGCATAAAACTATTTTATTCTCAGACCAAGATTTGATAAACGTTACAATAAATTGAGCCTGAATGGATCTATTTCCATGTGTTGTTGGAGCCAGACTACACTGTATGGTGGACATGTCATGCCATACAGGCAAATTCATCCTTAAAATGTTCAATTATGAAGTAATAAAATCTCCACACACAAAAATAATATATCACTAAATACACAAACAGAAATTTGTGCTTAAGATTTTTTCAAGTATTTATTGAGCAATGGTAAATGTTATGGAGACATAGTCAATGTGGCCTGGATAGTCCACCATACAGGTGTCTGGTCAACGGGGCTCTAACAATAACATTACACTTTTCTACACACTTAGAACACTATTTTTCAAAACTGATCCATACATTCTGTGAACAAAATAACTTAACCCTTTTTGTAACCATTAAGTGCCATCTAGCTTTTAAACGCCGACTGAACTCTGGGATAAATACGCGCCATCTTGATTAGTATACATCCTTCAGCTTTGTGCGCTACTTTCATGAGGATGTCAATTTGCTGTGGTCAGGGTCAGGCTTCGATCTACCGACGCGTTACTCTATATCAACGGTTATTAGCCCCGCCCCGTACAAGACTCCAAACGCCGACTGGTTACATATAAGGTCATTCACCACAGCGGGATCGAAAGCTTTGTTGACCAAAGACGCTTGTATCTAGAGAATAATCGCCGAAAACTCATTGGTTGACACATTAATTATTGAAAACGGCCAGCCCTCTTAACGTTTAATTTGAATTATGGCAGAATTATCTGACTGGCACTTTTTTTTATTTCAGCATAACATAACTAATTGGTGAAGAAACTTTAAAAAATCAGGCAATCAGCATTTGTTGAAAAACCCTAATTTTGTGTGCGTAAGCGGCCCTATATAGCTGTAATATGCCCGACTACGACCGCATAATTTATTGCAATGTACCGAAAATCACTACATAAAATGGTGGTTCTTTATGACCAAGCCAGTTATATACACTGGGGAACGTTTTAATCAAATTAACTTAACCCTAACTCTATTTTAAGGTCTTCTTCCCATTTAAATAAAAAAAAAAATACTCCAACCACACAAACATAATTTTAAAAACCGTATATATTTGTATTGAGAGAAAAGGCAAGGAAATGATATTATGTAACAGCACAACACAGTTAATTGGCACATAACAATAAGACATAATAGTAAAGTAAACATAATAAGAAAAGATATGTTTTATGTCAATGTAAAATAAAGTTAGCAACAAATAGTAAAAGCAAATTTATCAAAATTCAGTATAACAGCAGAAAACAACAATATTGTGGCCGTTTGTCAAATATTATGGCTTGGAAGAAGTGTTTTCATTGCAAATTGTAAAATACATACATGAGGTATAAAGTATTAGAGTAAGTAAGACTATCAAGCTGTTATAAGGAAATATGAAATAATGGAAGCTTTGCTATTATTTTGGAAGTAACGTTTTATTTTTTAATCAATACGAATGGAAATATTTAATAGTTCACCCTTTGATTGGTATGAATTTGATCGTCTTTAATGTGATTGTACTTTAATTACCATTCAATTTGTATGATTGGGGTTTAACGCCTTACATAAGGTTATTTCTCTCACTGCATGGCTTGCCTGCCCAATCAGTGGAGGAAATAACCGTTACCGACATTGGCAACACACAGCACACCACAGGACATTTACAGGACAAAAAAACAGAACACTGACAAATAATCTGGCACATTTTAGGCTGCATGAAACTAAAAGACCATAGTAAAAATGGAAATGTTAAATATACTGCATGTCTTAAATAGTGAATAACAATACAATCTGACTATCTTGTATATCATTAAAATTGTGCCTATCAAACAGGGAGTCAAGTTATTTTTAGACTCCCTGCTATCAATCATGCAAATATGAAAGGGCTGAAAAGATTTGTCTATAAATTTTCACCCGCCC
Organism: Katharina tunicata; assembly: GCA_032466195.1. Taxonomy (NCBI): domain Eukaryota; kingdom Metazoa; phylum Mollusca; class Polyplacophora; order Chitonida; family Mopaliidae; genus Katharina; species Katharina tunicata. The sequence continues at coordinate 9,871 of JAVFBZ010191982.1, forward strand.
ATAATGACTGTGTAGATAACTTTTTTTATAATATAATCAAATATCTGTATTGCACATACATATCGGTACCATAAAAAAAATCCTTCACAATTAATTATGCAGGTCATTTGAGCATTGATTTTAGGTTTGATTGATTGATTGAGGTTTTGTACTTGAGGTGATTTCACTCCTATGATGGTGTGCCTATCCAACGGGTGAAGAAAACCACCCTAAACAACACTGGCAACACACAACACAGGACATTTACAGGACAAATAACATAACACGACAATTCATCAGACAATGAATACTTAAGGTTATTTCACTTTTGATTGCATACAAGGCCGATGGGTGAAGGAAACTGCCCGAATACCAGGCCAATGGGTGGAGGAAACTGCCCTAAACGCTGCTTCCCACACAAATTTACAGGACAAAAAACACCACAACAAACTGACTTCCTGATAGACCTTAGCTAGAGCACCTGGCTGGGCACAGTAGACTCCTGTCCAACCATCTGCAGCCTTAAGCTTGAAGACACCACATATCTCCACCTTCACCTGGGTAAGATTATTTAACATTCACAGACAAGCCAATTGTACATGGTACAAACTGGAAAATGGTCTGTGTGGACATTCACTGGACATACCCGTTCAACCACCTACTGACGATGGTACACTCAAATCTACAGTAAGATAACCTATCATTTAAAACTTGGGTGTAAAAATTTTCAAAGAAAAACATGCCATGGATTGTGTTGTACTTGATTAGCGATTTACAGCATTTACTTAAGTAAAGGTTAAATCATTCATATGTCCATGGTGTGACATTATAAAACAAATACAGTACAGTATATTTTCATCTCTGTGTTATAATGTTCAGGAAAAATTGGTAAATGTTCCATCAAAACTGACTCAAAAGTTGAATTTATTCATTCTGCGTATAGAATTGTTTCTCAACTAAACCATGGTTTGTATGACTAGTGAAAACCCTTTACCCGTTTTAGCACCAAGGCATAGAAACATATAACTTATTATTCATAAAAACTTAAGAAACAGTGTCTAAAATACTGAAATGTCAGAGTGGCCAAAGAGCATAAATAAATGAGTATGGCAAATTCAAGTTTACATGACGGGAGAACATTTGATTTGTTGTAATTTGTGGAGGCCTACTCATCAAGAATAATAATATTTCTTTAAGTTAAGAAAAACTTAGCCCTAATTTAAAATCTCATTTTAACAGCATTCATTGTCATAGCATATTTTTAAACTTTTACGAACATAAATGCCTGATGATTGTAAAACTTTTTAATACTTAAGCCAAAACATTTAAAAGTTTTATTAGAAAATAAGACGGTGAAATTTGACAAAGTTTTTCTTAACTTTCAGAAAGACTGCATAACACTCATAAGTATGGCCTCTGGAGTATTGAATGGAGATATAGACGGTAAATGTCATACTTGCTCAGCTTACCATATGCAGAGTTAACTGCCCTTGCCACCGCAACAGCAGATGGACAACTCTCCCTTAGATCATGCTCATTCCACCCCTTGATTGAAACGTAGAAATTTTATGATGTCATGCTCAAGTATAAAATAAGAACTTCCGGCAGAGGTAACTGTGCCAGTCCCCTGTGGAGATGGGAGCCAGTCATAACTCTACGTATAGCAGTTCGGCAAATCCGTACGAGAGGTGGAACAGTTTTGCGAGCTTTAAGCACTTCCCTTATGCACATCGAAAATCTTGGATCTGATCTATCATTTATTTTATCTTTATAACGCTCCAGCCAAGATTCCTTCTCCAATGAATATCCTGCTTCAATTAAAAGAATTGAGTTGGGCAAATCTCCATGGAATATCAAATTGGCTAGGGGAGTTCCTTGTCCAAATATTGTCGTGTTACTTTGGATACAGCCCGCCCTAATTAAGTAAGAAGTAACCGAGGAAGTACCGTGAAAAGTGGAATAATGTAAAGCTGACGATCTCAATCTGTCTTGCTGATTTACGTCTGCTCCATGTCCGATTAGGATTCTTATTATATCAACATTGCCAGTCATTGCTGCTCGCAATAATGGAGAAACGTTATCCCTGTCCACACAGTTAATGTCCACTTTCTGCTGCAGCAGGAGTTGAACTGCCTCAAGCCACCCACCCTGACATGCCCAGTGAAGAGCATTACGCCCAAAATAAGGGTCCTTGATATTAGCTAGAGCACCAGACTGCATCAAATACTGCATGATTTTAAATTGGCCTTCGAATGCTGCCATTCCTAGTACAGTTGCACTCTCCCTTCGTGACACACTGTGAAGTACTGTATTCAGGTTTACGCCACTCTCTACGATTTGCCGCACTTGAATTAAGTCCCCTGATTCTATTGCCCCTTGAAGGTCCATCTCACGTGAAGTAAAATCCATTATGGAACTTGAAACTTGTGCTGTTTACTTGTTTTCTTATGACAAATCAGGTAGATCTACAAGATAATGAAGAGGACATCCACTTTTAAAATTCATTGAAATAAGTTATTAATAATGTTCTTCCATTTGATAGATCATGTAAAAAACATTTTTGATCTTACCAAAATAAATTAAATACACTGAATTTTTTCCCTGAAATTGTTTTTTCAGGTGACAAAAAGTGGCTGGCAGTGGTAGCTTTACCGTGTACATGTACATGTACGAGTTTAAGAATCAACGACAATCCAAATCCTCGTCATGACACCTATATACATCAATCAGGACAGGGCTTGAGTCACGCCAAATTCCATACAGGTCAATTAAATATATACTCGCTTCTATGATCAGTAGAATAAATGAGTTTGGCTTATGCAACCTTTCCGAATCTATGTCCTAGGCATACAACAACAACACAATGCCTCTATCATGGAGTGTATGGATGAACATAAAAACGACGTAAATCGAACATTCTACCGTTGACAACCGTTGCACTTATTCGAAAAACTTATTTAAATGTTACTTGATTCAAAACACAAAAATGAGGAGGCATAAATTCTGTCTAATCAAGCAAAATGCAAGTCTTACTTACAATAACAATAAGATGCAGCCGTAACTTGTCCCGAGTAGGGGAGGCTACTCTCCCGATGTCATTGACTTTCAAATATTATTACGGCCCTTTCGATTATAAAAGTTGAGGTTCTTAAACACAAAATAAAGAGATTCAAAGTATTATATCACCTTCGATTCAGGTTTGTGTGTTTGGGGAGAACATGAAAGCCATACTGAAAATAATATTTTTATTGAAATCTAATATAACGTCGTCTTTCCGAATTTTATATTTATGTTTGTTCGCTTTACTTGTCTATATTGTTTTGTTTGTTTGCTTGTTTGCCTGTTTACTTGGTTGTTTGTTTGTTTGTTTGGATTTGTAAGTGTTGAGCTTTGTCATTTAATTTTTTTTTTTTTTACACTTACAAAATTTCTTTGGAAGGGGGTTGGGGGTGCTTGTCTTTTTCTATAAACATTATCTCTCATCTGTATTCACATTGTCATCCGTTGACCATGTAAGCGGACACCTTACATCAGCCGTCTCTGTCAATGTGACCTCGATAAACTAGGGCAGCCATAGGGACGGGGGGGAATAATTTCATTATTCGAGATCACGGTATTTACTTTGGAACATTTCACACATGGGGTATTCCTTGCCGGAGTGAATTGATTCGGCTCACATAAAATACACGTAAATTGACACCACCGGATTAAAAGGGATTTGAGATACACGTCAAGTTTGAAATAAATGGGATCACGTGACGTCAGGTAAATATATTCGGTTTATATATCATACAATTAAGTCACCCAGGTGGATCAAGGGAGGTTCATCTTTAAACCTTAGGTATATTTCAAAGCATGGCACGAAAAGAGAATTTGCATTAATTTGAGAAAAAAATTATGTACATAAAATTCATTCATGTTATATCATTATGTGGCTTTCCTTGCGACGAAAACACACATATGCTGTATAATGGTACAAGAGCAAGATGGTTACTTCAAAGAACGGAGGGACTTTTTGTTTCGGAATTTGGATTTGTTGCAAAAAAAAACACCATCAACAGTGATAAACAAATAACAACATTTTTACTGATCTACAGATACGCACATACCTGTGAAAACGCAAATGCACAGGTATATGTTCACTCCTTGTCATAATCCTTTGCATGCATAATACAAATGACTTTTCTACATAGGATTTACTTTAATTTTTAGAGTCTGATATTTTGAAAATTTAAAAATGGTATTCACTGTCCAGTGTCCGCACCATATGAGTGAAATAACCTTAGGTATTGGAGGTGACTTCGGCAATTGCGAGGGCGGGTTTTATGAGGCTTCCTCCCGGTTTTTCGCCGTTTTGAATAAAGCAGATTAAGAAGTGGAGAATCCGTCGTCATATAAATGAAATACCTTTGAGTACAACGTTAAACGCCAAACAAACAAACAAACGCCGTTATATAAGTGAAATGACCTTAAGAACGGCCTATAAAACCCCAAACAAACAAAAACAAGAGGTGAGTGTGACTCACTTGATCCCATCGGAAGTTCTCTTTCAATAAATAGAATGACACAAAGGAGTGGCAGAAATATAACTCTAAAGGAGTGGGGA
>JAVFBZ010191993.1:0-10470 GCA_032466195.1 Katharina tunicata
CTCATGAAATATGGACAACATAGCAATGCATTGCTCCACAAAATTTCATTCATGTATCTTTGTTTTCCGCTGATCTAAACGTCCTTGAATACCATCAAATTTACATTGATATTTGGGTATTGCGTTTCTTTTTTTGAAGAGTGTATAACCGGCTTGGTAAAAAATTATAATTTTAACGGTAAATTGTCGTAAATTATGCGGTCGTCATCGGGCGAATTACAGACATATTAAGTCGCATACGCACACACAATTAAGTGTTTTCAACTAATTCTGATTGCCTCGTTTTAACATGTGCTGATGTTTGTTCCTACCTTAAAACAGTTGTCCGAACATAAGGTAAAACGGAGCGTATCCGGTAGAATCATGTTTTGTAGCGTTATGCGCATGGACTAACTGTGGTACGTATGTTGAAATAAGAAATATCCAATGGGTACAACGCTTCTTTGAGCCAGATGAAATCATGCCATAACTCAAATTCAAGATGAAGAGGACCGGCCAGTTTTCCTCGTATGTGCCTTAGGTTCCACTGCAGGGAATAATCTTATGTGCAACGATTCACCATTATGAATCTTGTAAGTGGCGGGGCTAATAACCGTTGATTTGGAGTAACACATGTACAGCAAAGCGTGGCCATGAAATGACAACAAATTGATCGACACATCCTCATGATAGTAGCGCACAAAACTGAAGGACGTATTAAGATCCTTTTCATCCCAAAGTTCCCAATTTGTGTTGAAAATCTAGATGGTACTTTATGGTCATGCAGCTAATTGTTCATTATATTAGTCAATGTTTCCTATAATAAAATCACACATAATGGGAATTGGACATAGATATATTAGAAATGGATACAGGAGTTACACTACTATAAGACAAACAAAAAAAGCGGTTACATGAATTTTGTAATTACTGTTTTCAGTCTGATTTACCTTTATAATCGACAGTACCATTGATGCTGAATATAACATAATGTATTCGAGTGCATTCCCCCTGATGAACAATGCTGAAAGCAGTCGGAACTACAATATGCTACAACATACCACTTTATCACTCAAGTAGAGAATTTTTCAAGTTGAAAGCATCTAACTTTCATTCTCATTAATTCTAAAGGTTTTCTCTATAAATATCAATGGAATTCCCTAGCCATTTCAGTTTGGAGACATTAATCTCTATTTCTTGTGTGCTTTAATCACAACAACACCCGATAAATCAAATTCCTGCAGTTGCTTTTGAGGTAGAATGCCTCTCGTTTTTTAAATTCGAACAGATTTTGTGACGAAAGAACAATCGAGCTAGCTTGGTCAAACTTGTAACCGCGAACAATTGCAATTTTGGACGCTGCGCATGACAGAAGTTTGAAATATTATAGTTTCCTCCGCAATTAACATGTAAAAAAAGTTCAAAAGCAATCCCCGTTATCCATTGATTTTAAACCATAAATGTACAGTAATTTTATGGGATCCTGCAAAAGCATTTAAATAGCTGAAAGTTATGTGATTGTCCTATCTATTCAATCTTTATCTCTGCGAACTGAGATATTTGGGTCACCTTCTAAGACTCGTTACCTGAGCTTCCGTTTTTTTGGTTTAAAGACACATATAATGAACATGTGTGAGTTATTTTTATATAAAGATTGGTGGCATGTCTATAATCTTCTCTTTTTGCTCATTCCATTGGTATTTATAATACGTAATCTCATACTATAAATTCCACAGGAAGATCAGTTTGAAGGTTTGGACCCTCAGTCAAAATGATCTCCACCAGGACTTAACACAAAGAATATATATATCTTTCCGTACGACATAGTAACTGTAGCTCTGACGCCATATTTCTTGCATCGCTTAAATAACAGAATTTAAAATTGCACTCGTTCGAATAGACATAATGATGAAATAGCAGTATGCAGGGTAAACTCTTACTCGACTAATGCGAAATTGTTTAATTTTATTGATGAAACAATTCGTTCGACTGGATGAAAATATGTATTCCTCGTTGGCGAGATAGTACGCTCAATGTAAGCGTGCAGAACATCAGGTACATGACATAAGTCAACAAATAAGTTATTTTCTTAAAATGTTGATGTCACCCCAGTTTACGAGTTATTAGAGAGAATATGTTCTATAGAAGTTTCTTATATTTTTGAAAATAAAAGACTGAGAGTTATGAATGGAATCCTTTGTATGTTGGCATGTCATGGATAACTTGGAACAGCTTTCAAAGTCAATAAACATATATAATTGAGTTGCTTATCCACATAGAATCCTCTGGCCTTATCAGTCAACATAACACAATATCGTCCAGTTGCCTCTAGGTCCAGATGTTATTACAGTGCTTGGCCAAGTATAACCAATATGTCCATCTGATTGACAAAGATGGACATGGTTCTGCTCCACATCAGTGAGTCCAATACTAACTTATCTCTAGATCTCCCTATAGCAATTTTACCTTCATTATTAACAGATAGAGATTTTGCTTTTGTTTACCACCATTAGCTTTATAGGCAACTGAACAACGGTTTAACTCCGAAGATAATCAACGAATCCGGAGCCGATGAAGCGGGAAATAGTATATGCATTAGTAAGAAGTGAAAGTAAATGTAATTTTTTTTATCAAGAACAGATACATGCTTTCGATAAATAGATGGTTTGACCCATGTATACTAATGTCAGTAACATCTGATTATAACACATGTTTGAATTACTTTCTTAATAGTCCTCTTGGAATTTGACTACTAAAACAGTTCCACAAGAATCGAACCCGAATTCCACATAAAATACCATGTTTGGAATAATAAGACCATATAAGGTAGTTGGCTTGCGTAGATCCTAAATATGGAGAAAACCACTTGAATGGAATCATTACCAGAAGCACATTGGCGTATCGTGCAGGCGAGGAAGACCGTATACACGGAAAGTCGTTGAGCCGTAAGAGGTAATCCATGTTGTATATAACAGCCTGTATCGAAGTGACATCTTGTATGAAATATTAAACTTACTGATAAATTCCCAAAGGCGGAACTATCAATTGATTGTGTCATTTCTTTTAATGAGAGTGTACAAATGCCATCATATGAGTTTTCTGTATGAGATGAATTTCCATATGTTCACGGTAAGTTTTTAATGTCATCGCCTTAGGCAAAAGCCTCACCTAAATCTAAAGGTTAGTCATGGCAGATCAGAATAACCAAACTGTTTTCACATAGCATCTTTGAATTAACTTAATACCCTGAACTAAAAAACTTAAGAGGAATAAATTTTCTAAATAGCAACAAATGCTTCACGCACCAATTATCCAGAGAGCACATTTCTACGTTTTCAACCGGTAGAAAAAAAACCTTTACCAGATTCCTTTAACAGTTTAAATAATTAATGCAATAATTCATTAATCTGTCTCTTGTTCCATTAACTTGTCACGAATTCCAGGCACTGAAAAAACATAAGGAGCACCACAAGACTCAAACAATGTAAAATGATTTATTGTTTTAACTGAGCCAAACTTCCTTTTCGAGATGTTCCCTAAATGGAGTGTCTTTGCTTTTCACAGCTCTAAGTCATAAACCTTATCCCAAAAAACAAAACCCCTACTAAAATGTTTCTTTACTTCATTCACAAACGAACTAACCTAAATCAGATTTATCTTTTTGTATCCAATATTATATTATAGACTTCTATTAATTCGGTCTTCTGACCGTTTGCTAGGAGTTTAACGCCCAACTAATATTATTTAACCCATGTGACTGGGAAAATATGGAAATGCGACATTGGTAATTTTTTAAGGACCATATGTCTAGTCTAAAATCGGGACTGAACATTTTGAAATTGAATTTGTTTTCACCAGAAATGTTCCAGCTAGTGGAATGGCTCCGTACCAATCATATTTCACTATTACAAGCGAATAAGAACGTGAGCAGGAAGAAACTATTACAGGATGCTAAATAAATTTACAGTATCGGTCTCGTGTCCGTTGTGGGTTTCTTCGTTCAGAAAATGTAATGTTTGATGATTCAACAACTAAAACAGAAACCTTGCCTTGGCCGTCTTGGTGGTTCATCATGTTCATATTTCCAGCTCAATCCGTGAAGGAAACCACCCTAAACGATAGAATTACTGGACAAAACACAGAACACCGCAAAAAACGGCTTCATACATGATGCCCTTAGCTCAGAGATCACCTGGCCACAGGAGGCTCCCATCCAACCGCCCGCGGCACAGAAAGGATACCAAACGGAGAGAGCGTTCAATAAAGGAATTAAAGAATCGGTAAAATGGTATGCAAGAAGATTCTAACAAAATAAATAATTGTCAGAGAAACCTTCGTGCTAGCCTGCGGAAAGTAATTACTGTCTTTCTTATAGTTGACATCAAAGTAGCGCCCAACTATGTGGTTAATCTCACGGCCTCCAAAGAAACGGGTGATTTGCTTCAAAAGAGTGGAAATGCGCCCAAGGAAACATTCTGCACACAAAACATTTCCTTAACCTTTGTACGGCTTGGATGACTAATTAGTCTTATAAGTTTTCCGCAGTGCTTTTATAACAACAACGCTATCCCCAACGTTGTTCAACTTTGTTGGTTTTTTTTGGACTACACCAAAGACCCGATTCATTTCCGTATCTATTAAATAAACTTTAAAAATTGAGCCTTTTTTTTTGTTATCTGCATGGCCCTGCAGGCCAAGTATAAAATGTGAATTGGGGTTTGTTCGATTGATTGGGATTTAACGTCGTTCTTAAAATTATTTCACTCATTGGACGACGTGCCAGCCCAAAAGATGAAGGAAACAACACTCTAGGGCAAGAGCAACAGATAAAAACACCACACCCAGGAACAGGACACCACAACAAATCGGCTTCCTGATGCCCCTAAGCCCAGAGAGCGCCAGTGCACACGAAGCTCACGTGACTTGTGTTGAATATAACACAACATGAATATAAGCTCGGGACTTACTGACCTTAGCCAGTGAGCATTTTAAGCAATGTGATGGATTTAGTTATGAGCAATGGTTTGTCATTAGTACCCAACTATAATTACTGGCTGTCAGAGTAGTGCGGAATATACAATTAACAGACCCTGTGCGTGACTGGAGCATTGTTAAAACAGAAAGGAAACAGATTTACATCCATCAGTGAAGAAAGCCTAGTTATGTTTCATTCCTGCCTCTAAACCAAAGTAATTCTGTAAGAATTTAGAACACCAAGTTACTAAAACTAAAAAGGGTCGAAATTTCGTAAAAGTATTTTTCAATAATCCCACAACCCAAGGAAAATCCTTTCATCTCCAAAACTCAGCAAAATAGACAGCGGATTTTCTAGAAAAGAATTATGCTAATGGTCTATTCTCGTTCACTCAAAAGACAATGGTGAATGAAGAAAGGGAGAAAGGTATAGTAATAAGTCATTACAGCCCACATATATCATGCTATGGTACTGTACGGTATCCATACGACGTCCAGCTGTGTATCACAAGATTAAGTGAAAGCAACAGGAGATTTGCTCTTCGAAATTGGAAATACGCCCTAGGAGACACTTTTCAGAAAAAATGATTCCCTTAACCTCCGCGTGCTTAGGCGTCTAATTAGTCTTTTAAATTGTCCAAAGTATCTTCATTAATAGCTCTCGCATTGACGGAATCACTAACTTGTGTTTAGCTTTATTCGAACTCATCAAAGCCTATTCTTTGGCACCCTCCCTTTCATTGTTTATTTTATTTCGACCCTTTTCATTTTTTTTGTTCTTTGCTATTTAAGCCAAACTGTAGTATGGGGACTAAAGAACCAATATGCTTTTTAGAAAACAAAAAGAATGGATTAAAAAAAACACTAATTTTCGGAATTAAACGCTTATCACACACAAAACGTCAAGGTTGCTACAGAAAAGGTAATCTACAGGTGTGACAAGAGATGGTCCAGAGTCGTCTACACTTGATAAAGATATAATGTGGTATGGTCATGGTGGAGCACCCCAGTTCACCTGCACCATTTACACTGGGGTTAATCCGCAGTGCTTATCAACCAACTATTACAGCAAACAATGAATTGTATTGATGTGGTGTACCTTCAAGAAGTCATACTGGCAATAAAGCAAAATTTGCCAGTAAAACAGAATAGTTCACGTTGTGTCAGTTTAGAAAAAGGTAAATTAAAAAAATAATAGATTAAAGTTTTGAGGTTTTATTTGTTTCTTTATTTGTTTGGTATGATAAGCAATAACAAATTAATGAGTTTGATGCTCTGTTCTACAAAAAGTGGTCAATGTTTTTCTTCTGTTCTTTCCTTTATGTTCAAGAAGTTGACTAAAGAATTAACTTCACCCTTTTGATATGAAAAGAAGTTTACTTTTCTCAAAAAGCGTCAGTGGGCATAGGACAACAAACAAGGAGCCTTTGAAGGACTAAATGTTGAGAGAATGTTGGAGAAAATTTGTGTCAAAACAGGTTTGATGTAAAAAAAATAATTGAAAAGCCTATATTTTCTTAAATGGATTTACTTTGGATAATTGAAACAATACAGATTATGAGAATAACAGTTTAGCTTATGGTGTCTTACCACTTTAAGTGAAAATGACCATAACCTAAAGCATTTTTTGTTTTGTTTTACGTATTGATTTTAAAAAATTATTGAGTTTTTAATGGATCAGCTTGGCTAGACATAACATTGAATAAACAACGATGAACAATTTATACATTTAGGCATTTAATCTTTTGGAAAATTCTTATTCCATTTTCAAGACAAAACTGTCTGACAACACAATATCAGAAATAGTTACTGTCTTTAACAATTTTTTTTATTGTTGATTTGATTGTTAAAATCTGAGAACAAATACAAGAATAGTTTATTGTTATTTTGTCTTCTCTCAAATATGATATAAATAAATGCTGTTATTGGCATCAGCAAATGTTCTTTGCAGATTTATATTGATTGTTATTCATGAACGTACATGAGTAGTATTTTAGATCTTCTTCTGTTTTCACAGCGAAGTCCATTATTTGTCATTTAAAAGAAAAGTTGTTCTTAAATCCCACTTGATAATCTGTAAAGACTGATTCATAAATTATTTAAACTAATTGTTTTTTTGTAGAAAAAGGGATTGAAATGATATAATTTACATTTTAGTGTAAGATTACATAATAAACTAAACATAACTAGAGTGGTTTGTTTTCAACTCAGCCCGTCCAACTGTTTTTGTATTTTCTCCAACTGAAAAATTAAACAAAAGTAAGAATTAAGGTTACATTTAAGATATAAGATAGATATAAGATTATGAGATAAACCAACATTCTTCAATCTAAACCATTTCATTGTGTAGAAAATGTATGAGTCTTTTACTGAAATTATGCAAAATTTATAATTTTGTGAAAAGCTACATAAATGTTTCTGAGCCAAAATATTATAATCACTGCTCTGATGTGTGAAAGATTATTAAACAAATATTTACCAAATCTCAAAAGTCTTAATGAATTATCAGACACAACAGAGAAGAAATGTCTGTGAAAATATCTTTACTTGTCTCAGAAACTTAGAACAATTGCCTTATGAAATTGCACAACATTATAATAATAAAAAAAACACTCAATTGTATTGACAGGTTTCATGTAATAAATTACAAACACTGTAGGTGTGATGGGCAGAGAATTGATCAATTGGTGTTTAAAGCTGCGCTCAAGATTATTTCACTTACATGACGGCACTGTATTCTAACAGTAGACAGCAACTCTCAAAATAAAATATAAAGCCAGTAACAAAGCAGAGAATTAGACTTACCTGATTATAAAACACAAATAATTCATCATGAGTAAACTCCATCCTTAGTTTCTCTTTATCCTGGTCAAAAACAACAACAACATATAAATGATATGGATAGATGTCTCCGTTGCTTGGTGTTTCAAAAACAACTAACAGCTCACTTTAATCTCTATACAGATAGTCTACACAATACTAAATATTTGGACACAATACTGGCCCAATGATAAATACTAATTTCTTTGACCTATTTTGATTTATATGTTTGTATGATTGGGGATTTACACCGTTTGACACGTTTTGATGTGTGCCTAGTCTTGAAAATCTTAAAAAATGTTGTAAATTTGTATACCTTGAAAACACATTTTACAGGCAGCAAAATTGTTTAGATCTATTGATGCAAGTTGTAAAAATAAGAATATTTGATGATATTTATTCACTTCTGGCCACTATAAATAAAGGGATCAGTGAATGTCAATTAAAAGTACTAAATCTATGGTAAAGCCTCTTTCATGGTTTCATATAACAAGTGATGCAGTTTATAAAAATTTTAATAAATCTAAACGAACAAATTCCAACTTACGCCAGAATCTTCATTCCTTATTCCCAATTCAAACTGAGCATTAGGCATCTTCATTTTGGTTTTACTGCGCTGTGCCATCTGTAAGTTCAGCCTCCAGTTCACATCTGTTAACTGAGATTAATTACACATTCACCTTTACACTTCTATTGAAACGGGAACGCAAATTTCTTGTTTGTTTGATTGGGCTTTACGCAGTATTTACGGTTAATTCACTTATTTGACGGCATGCCAGCCAAGTGGGTGAAGGAAACCACCCTAAGCGACGCCAGTAACACAGAAGAATCTAAAGTAACCTACACAAAAAAGGACACCAGGACAAAGCGGCTTCCTGATGCCTTTAGCTCAGAGAGCACTAGAGCACGGAAGGCTCCCACCCAACCACCCTCCACAAATTTCTTGAATGTGCTAACAATATTGCAACACTTTAAATGTTCTAAAACAAATTATAGGAGAAACTTGTACATTTTGGTATTTCTGATTTTGAAGAGTAGAATTTGTTTTTACTATTTAATAGTTTTTTTTATTATTGGAGGCTTTTCATATCTATATTTTTTCATAGAATACTGTATTGTTATGTTGATTGGCTAGTGAATACATGTACATCACAATTCTTGAAGATACGAAATGGTATATCCTTTGTTGCTGAAGTGCCACTTGATGGTCAAAGGGAGAGAGAGCAGTCAATTCTTACCTGTTTTGGTGCCATAGTTCTCTCCCTTAGTTTCTGCACAACATTTCTTCCACTGTTGGTCCATGATTCTACTATTACATTTACCTAAAAAAACAGTTGAAAAAGCTGTTTTAATTTTAAAATTCCAAGCTGAATTTATAAAATGTTGGCACAAAGATTAAACAATTAAACTAACTTATTATGACTACTCACTATATGGTCTTAGTTTGAGGTGTGAATCTCAGTCAGGGGATGAGCGTGAACTTTTTAACAATATGTACTCAGTCCAGGAAAGAGTTTTTTAACTATTTAAAAAAAATAAGAATATCATTGAAGAGAAATACATATGAAACTATGATTTTTACATATATTATATATAGATAAATTTACATTTTTTTAAAGTGATCAAAAATTTAAAAAGAGAAAGTAAGAAAGAGTAAGATGATATTGCAGAATATCATCTACATACCTTCTCATCTTGTATTTCTAACTCTTTCAGCTGTTGTGTTAAAACTGCTGGTTTTGCTGTGTGGTAAGCAGCCTGAAATGAATCAGTATTAGAAACATAAAAGTAAAATGTCTATTCCAACAGCAGGTAGCAAGTGTAACACAACCAAATACTGTCAAGTTTAATATCGCCTTGGAAAGATAACATTTCTCCAGTGATAAGTATGATATATTGTAGCATGGATGTGAGAAGTGTTCATTGACTGTGACAGGGTTAATGCTACAACAGTAAAAGTCATAGCCTTAATCCTTTATATAGCTTTTGGATCAATCCCGATCTGCCCAAAAGAGGTGCAATCTCGCTTGATCATGATCAGAGTAACCACTGTGCATCCTTAATATTTACCAACCTGCTGGAGAAAAAACTCCAGAGCTTCTATCAAGAGTTCAAGGTCAGAGTCAGGAAGGTTAAAGGCTGACTGTAGTTTTTCTTCTTCATCTTCTGTAAATGATTTGTCATCCTGTAAAAATAAAATACATAAATATTGGCAACAGGTATCTTTAGATGTTGAAGAAATTCAAAGCAGTATAATTTATTTATTTAATTGATTGGTGTTTAATGTCGAACCCAAAAGTATTTAACTTACAGGATGACTTTGCATTATTGCCAGTGTATGGTCGAAAAGCGTGAAGAGACCTCGAATAATCACCCGATGATCTCCTCAGCCACCAGAAATTTCCCATATAGTGGGAATCGAACATTTGAGCCATGATGCAGCCCAAGAATGATTCATCTTAACGTAGACAGACGAGCTGTTACATATACATGCAATAGGGCGCATTCAATTTTACTAATCTGTCATTGTCTTGGAAGGCCAGTACAAATTCCAGATGACTCAAGCTACATGTTCGCATAATCCATGATTCATAACAGTACCCAAAACATAACTTTAATATTAAATAGAACACAATATGAGCAATACATTGAGTTTAACTGAAGTGATGAATTTTATGATTTTAAATTAATCTGATG
>JAVFBZ010192015.1:0-11765 GCA_032466195.1 Katharina tunicata
AGGTTTAATGTATAACTAAAGAGAATAAATGTCATTTAACAGTGAAACATAAAATAACAATTCAATACTTACAGACCAATAGTCGTTCGCTCTCTCATTGGTCAATAATATATATACATTTAAAAAAACACATCATAACAAACGGAAAGAATATGCCAAACAGAATGGTCTATATTTTGGTTGTCTTATGCGCGGACATTTCAAAATTTTACTCGTCAAGAAAGGCATGTTCGATTTTGGACCATAAAAATCCATGTGGTGTTCCATGGAAGATATGGCCATCATTCAAATAAGTACCGGGGATGTTCATTACAAACGGAAAGAATATGCCAAACAGAATGGTCTATATTTTGGTTGTCTTATGCGCGGACATTTCAAAATTTTACTCGTCAAGAAAGGCATGTTCGATTTTGGACCATAAAAATCCATGTGGTGTTCCATGGAAGATATGGCCATCATTCAAATAAGTACCGGGGATGTTCCCCTAAAGATATGGGCATCATTCAAATAAGTACCGGGGATGTTCCCCTAAAGATATGGGCATCATTCAAGCAAGACTGTGGGAGGGTGTTCCCCGGAAAATGTGAGGATCATTCAAACAAGTCCGTGTGGTGTACCCTGAATGATCATGGTTTGTTTATTTGATTGGTGTTTAACATCTTTCTCAAGAGTATTCACCTATATGACGACTTTGCCTCAAAAACCGGGAAGAAACCTCGTTAAAAACACATGTGGACTCCACAGCCACCGGAAAACTTCCGTTAGATACCTTAGGTCCACATGGGGGGATCAAACCTGTTCTTTGTACAGTGAAGGGGGCACCTGTGGACTCCGCAGCCACTGGAAAACTTCATTTATTTACCTAAGGTCCACATGGGGGGATCGAACCTATTCTGGGTACATTGAAGGGGGCTCCGTAGTCCAACGTTCAACCACAGAGCAACGGCGCGCCCCCGGATGATATAGGTTTATTGAATCATGTCCCTGGAGTGTTCCCGGGAAGAGATGGGATCATTCAAACAAGTACCCGGGTTGTTCCCCTAAAGATATGGGTATCATTCAATTAATTCCATGTGATGTTCCCTGGAAGATATAAGGATCATTCACACAGGTTCCTCAGGGTGTTCCTCTAAAGACGAAGTGAAATGTTATGAATTCTTAGGAGAGAAATTTGTATGAACAAGTTTTTCACTGATATAACCGTCTGCCAGCCCAATGGGTGAAAGAGACCACCCTTAACGTCATTATCAACAAATATACCATACATGACGATTTTTATAGGAGGCCCCAATAGATTGGCTTTCTAGTCAGTGAAGCCCAGAAAGCACCCTAGACATTACCCAACAAAGACAAATAAAACTTAGTCTAAATGTTAGGAATTTTTAAGTTTAGTGCCGCCATTTTCATCGATCTAACCATTATTTAGGAATCTTCTGCGAAACTTCACATATAAGGAATCAACGCAACATTTAGTTTCTTCCAGAAAATGATGGCAGGAACTTGTTTTTACTTGTCGCTTTTCATAGATTTGCCGAACCTCTGATTAAAAAAAAAAATCTTTGTGAACCCTACTTTCACTTTCATTTCTTGATTATATTGTGACATTTGCTTTTGCTTTATGGCTAAAATGCAGAATCCTGAATAACACGAGGGAATCATAGAGAAAATCACAAACTTAGATTCAGACATCTCCTTTGTAATCCCAAATCTTTGCAAAATGTATCACAAATTCTTATTCATACTGAAAAGCTTATCAGTTGATCCACAAAAGTAAGGCGGCGTGAAGTAGTAAATGTTATTTATTCCAGATATAAGTTTTTCTTTAAAGTATATAACATTATATGGATGAATTAATTTAAATATAAAGCCTTAATTACAACTATTGAGTAAACAGTGGAATGTTATTTACATTGTCGTACATCATTGTATATTGAAGAGTTGTTGTCCAATTGGTGAATGTTACGCTAACAATACTGCTACTAGATGGTTGGTCACAAAAATATAAGTAACAATTTCTTAAAAGAAAAATAATATTCATAAAAATAAACAATGTGAATAAAAGTCCTGTGTAGGATTGAACCTAAATCTTTGACAGCAATTCTTATTTGTTTTGAAAACTAAAATACCACAAGATATTTAGATCATTAAAAAATCAAAGAAAATTTAAACTTCAGGCCATATTTAATGTATAAGGTAGTTTCCATAATAACTTTAGTTTGATTATTTGCTTGATTAAGGTTATAAGTGTACTTTATTAACTCCTTCATATGACATCATGCCAGCCTGATGCCCATAAGCTGAGAGAGCACAAGGGCATATGAGGATTCGCCAACTACCTGCCATTAGCATCTACTGAATAGTAATTTGAATTCATCTTCTGCAAAACATTTGTCAAAATAAACAGTTTAATAAATACAAGTCTCACTGCGTTGTTTATGGTTAATATGTAAAAATATGTCTAAAATAAATATATACATTATATTGATGGACGGAAATACATTTAATATATAATTGAATATCCAAACCAATAACAAAGGTTTTCAATAATTAATAAAACAAATAATTAGTAACTGTTAGAAATCTGCTCCTGCACATACAAGAAAAGCCCTCTCCACGAACGCACAACAACAACAACAAAATTGTCAGGAACATAACAACATTGGCAACACAGAAGACAATGACTTTTATAGGCAAAAAACAGGACACCACAACAAATTGGCATTCTGATGCCCTCAGGTAGCACCAAGGCACAGGAGGCAGGAGTCCAATAACCCGCTATTAAAAAACTAATAATATATAATCAAGTAACAAGGCCAACAACAACAAATTTTATAAATAAAAGAACACTAAAAATTAGTACTGTTTAAAAAATAAATTTATGACTGAATTCAAACTTTCAAGGAACCAATTATACCTTTTTTCATAATTTCTTAAAGTTGTTACAGGTGATAATTCATAAATATGATAGTTTGAAATTTATAAATAAGCCATTTAAGAGCATTTAAAATTTTGTATTAAGTCTGGATTTTTGTGTGTGATACCACCCTCCCTGACAAAATGTCAATTTCTAAGGAGCATATAAATATTCAGATCAAAAATATCTTCCCAACAAGAAAGCATGGCTGCATCTTCCTCCAAGGGTAGTTCAATATATGCAAATAATAAAGTAAGCTAGTTACTAAAAATATCTTCTCAAATAGAGGATTTCACATAAGCTTTGAAAGCATGGCTGCATTTTTCTTCCAGGGTTGGCCTATATATACAGATAATATAGTAAGCTAGTTACTAAAAATATCTACTTTAGTTACTATAAAATATTAGGCTGTTAAAAAACTTTTACAAGGAAAATATGGTCCTGCCAAATTTCGGAATAAATCTTGACATAATACTATTAATGCCACCTCAGTGCATACTCATAATGAAGAGCATGGTTCTGCCACACTATGATGGAAATTCATTGTTTACATTATCTTTAAGTGACTGTCTGTTAAGTTTATAGAGTTTTCAACAACATGGGACAGACAAATTGTCTGATGGCTTCAATTATAGATTCTTCTAATAAATATGAGTTTCTACCTCGCAAAATAATACAATATTTTCTATACAGTGGGTGAAACTTAATTTCCAACGATCTTCAATTTATTTCATTTTTGGTGTTGTTTGTGGCTAATGTTCTGAAGAGGATCTCAACTAATTGGATGTTATCTTTGGAGATCACTTAGCCCTTCTAGCCGCTCTGTTCTCTGTCACATCCACAGACAATAAGCCTTTATTTCACCAATATAGTTTACGTTTACAATATTTTTTGCTATCAATCCTCTTCTTCTTCCCCCTCCGGCACATTCCATGGTTGCTGTGGAAACTGGGGTGTGACTAAAAGACAAAAAAATAGGATTTTTAGGATAAATTACATAGAGAAAGTACATTAACCCAGACACAGATCATGTGATAATATAGAGCTGTTTCTGTGTTTGTTTGTGTTGGGGTTCTACGCCAAAATTAGGTTCACCAGCCCATGGGTGAGAGAAACCACCCTCAATGACACTGGGAACAAGGAAGACACACACAGCATATTTAAAGGTACTATACCGTAAAATTTCGGCCAATAATCGACTGTAACGGAGTAACCCGAGTCACGAAACCGCCTCCGTATAAGACAGGGCTCATTAACCCTTGTGCATACATAAGACAATGTCGCATCGTAATGCGGTTCACATAATAGATTTTACAAACTGTATTGTTATTTTAATACGGTATATCGCACATTCTCGAGGCTGATATTTTCTCAAAGCTTATACTTTGGGCCATACTAGAAAAATATAGAAAAAAAACCCAGTTTAATTTGTTTCAGTTGATTTTTGGCCAAAATTCTGCGGTATAGTACCTTTAAAGGACTAAAAGGGGACAACACACAGAAGTTCCTGATTCTTAATGCCCCTTAGTGCCAGCCCATTGGGTGAGGGAACCCAGTTCACCCACACCCTCAACGTTGCTGTCAACGCAGAAGACAATACAGTACATTTATGAAGACGAAGACCAGGACGCCACAAAAATCAGCTTCCTGATGCCCCTTACTGCTATTACGACCTCATCAAAACTAAGATATAGCATAGCACCTGAAGTTATGAATACTTACATGGAGCATCTCTAGCTGATCTAGCAGTGTTTTTTGCTGAGCTCGTCTTGTTAGCCGGGTTTGTTGTACTGGTGAAACGGTTTGAGTGGAAGCCATTCTCCTTGCCCGTGGGACTATGTTTACCATTAACAGTCTGATGTGGGGAAAATTTAACTGTGTTTTGTTGAGCAGTTTGGACAGGACTGCCCCACTGTGGGCGCTCATCTTGCCATCTTAAACCTGCTGGGGCAGTTTCCGTAAGTCGCTGTAAATATAATCATATTTATTTATTTATCAATCTATTTGATTAAAGTTTAATATTATACATATGGGTACTTAAATGAAATCACCTAGATGGCAACTTTGAGTTGCTAGCGTTTGGTGGAAAAAAGATAACCTCCCCTTATTCTCTGCAGCCACTTGAAAACTTCCCTTGTATACTTAAGGTCGATAACATGATTGAAGCCAATATCGTGCACAATGACAGGGACTCTGCATTTCAATGCCTGAACAACTGGGCCACGGCGTGACCACAATCGAAGTTGATATTAAATCATTTTTTGTCTTTGTTAAACCGTGGTTTTGCTCTCGACTTAAGGTTAATTCAGTGATATGACTGCATGACAGGCCAACTACTAGTTTATTGCTACTACAATCTTACCGGAGCCGATTTACATCTTTTAGACTGTGTCAATACACTAGTTCCTGTTTTCACTTTACTCTTGGCATTAGACGTGATTTTTTTGGATTCGTGTCCATAATAAGTGCCTTTTTCTCGTCTAAAAAAAATAGAATAAGAAAAGTATTATATATTTATATAGTCCAAAAATATATTTTTACAAATACACATATTTATTTCATTGGTGCTCAACATTGTATTCAATAGTATTTCACTTACCCGGTACATGTATATGACAACTTTGCGTTGCTGGTGTATGGTAACAAATTTTTTAAAGAAACCTTGTAAAATCCACACCGCAATCTCCACAGCCAACAGAAAATATCCCTTATATTTTACCTAAGGTTGAGAAGGCAATTCTAACCTTTACCAGGTATTGTGACATTATGATTTAATTGAAAGTGAAAGTCTGTGTTCGTTTAATATGCAGTTCATGTTTTATATGTAACTCTTTCTGAATGCTGTCCTAATAAATGTAGATGTCAGAGACAACATGCTCTGTGTTAAACTGTGTCCTATATCGTTCCACATATATCCCGGCATATGATAGGTATGGTGAATGGGACTTTTAAACCATTTAACCAACTGAGCCATGGTGCTCCCTTCCCTGCTCAGTTATATATACATTCAGCCAGGACAACACTCCATCAATTTGACAAATTAATGGTGGTATTTCAGGATTCACTTTTATTTTACAAACAGAAATATGGCAGAAATATGGCTAACTTTGTCGAAAATTATTATACATTTGACACGTATTCTTATTGCGGGTTTTAAAATCTAGAAATTCTTTGATAATTTGTGGGAAAAAAAAGTCAAATTGGTAGCACTTTTGAGACTAACTGTATTGTCCTCATAGCACAAAAGGTGCAACCAATTTGACTTATTTTTTTTCCTATAGTTATAGACTAACACGGCTATACACTACTCTGATTTAATAATTTGTGTGCTTGTTTGTTTGATTGATTGGGGTTTTACGTCTTACTTAAGGTTATTTCACTCATGACGGTGTGCTAGCCCAATTGGTGGTAGAAACAATCCTTAACGATGCTGGCAACACCCCAGTGTTCTATCCAGAAAATTTTCTTGAGTCCTTATTTGATTTTTTAGAAAAAGAATTTAAGGATGAGCAAGCCCGTTGATAATTAACATGCAAACGATTGTAATGATTTCCGGGCAACAGCTGATTTTTTGTATAAATGTTCCCTGTACCATGCAGAGATGGGGACAATTTGTTTATTAAATTACATTTACATACTAAATCATTTAATATTTTTGGAGAATTCTGGTCATTTGGTTTTTTATAAAAGTCCTTCTGACGGACACAGTGAGAGCCTGTATAGAACCCTGCACGCGGATACATTACAGGACGAAAGCCAGCACACCACAACAAATCGGTTTCTGGCGCCCCTTAGCTCAAAGAGCACCAGGGCACAAGAAGCTCCCACCCAAACACCCTCAGTTCTTCAATAAAAAGTAAACATTTGAAATATCAAGAAAAACAAATCTTACAATTGGACGACTGAATAAAGGTAATCATCATTATCCAAGATGTTGTTTCTCCATATGTCTTGTGGTTTGGGGTCAGAGCCTCTCCATGGGGGAGGGGACTGTTTCCCACGGCTATGAGGAGGTTTGCGACTACGATCTGTGTTTAGCTTGTCTAAATCCAAATGAGTCTGAAAACAGATATAAAAAATCTTCACTTAATTGTAATTAAATATAAAACAGGCTATTTTCAAACATTTTGTACTATTATTTATATAAATATACCAGAAAATATACAGAAAAAAAAAGAGGTTGGATTTTCACAGAACTTTAGGTGAATAATCAAACCACTCATTACTAATTCAGACAAAACAAATTGAAATTATAAAAACTTGGATAATAATATTTGGAATAGTCACATGAACAAATAGTTATCAAGGTTAAAAAAATAAGAAAAGAACAACACATGTATTTATAAACTGAAAATCTAAATAATGTTTGTCTGTTTGATTGGGGTTTTACGCCGTTCTTAATGTTACGTCAGTGATATGACGGCATGCCATTGGGTGAAGAAAATGCGAATGCAAATACAACACAGGACATTGGCAGGACAAAAAACAGGACACCACATCAAACCGGCTTTCAGATGACCCTATAAAGCTCAAAAAGCCCCAGGGCATGGGCAGCTCCCACCCAAAACAACCGGCTACAAGTTAAACTAAAGAAAGAGTAATTTGGGAAAAGTATAATAGGGGCATGCAAATCCTGCAAAGAGACAGGAAATAAACCATGAATAAATATAACAGATACGGGAAACTATCAATTATTCATTAAACTGTAAACATGCAGAAACAGGACATGAAAAATCCGGAAATAAAGGAATGAAGCTTGGTTGAACTACAAAGGGAATACATAAATACAGTGTATGTAACTGTGGGATGATTAACTATAGATAGCATGAACACTTTTTTTTTTAAATTGCATTAATTAACCTTCATTTTTTCAATATCTTTTCATAATATAACAAACACCAACAACAGAAAAAGTGACTTGTTGTGTGTGAGACAATTTTGTAACACGTTGGTGTCATCACATTAAATTCACAAAATAAATCTGGTGAAAATATGTTTTTTAAGGTGAAAATAAATCATGCTTAAATAAACTATTGTGAAACTTCATTTTAAAGATTTGGTAAATTATTAAAATCCAATCGGTGTATATTTATTGACAATTTTCAAATTAAGAAAAACAAAACGGAATTTGTTTGGTGATTAACATTTGCAACCAACACAATAGTACCTCTTGGGTTTCACAAAGCTGTAATAAAAATCTCTGAAATAAAACGATAAAAATTAGTACTTAGTGATAGTGATAAGTCACTTGGTTGTCAATTAGTTTTGATTCTAAAAATACGCTTGAAGATTTGTTGGCTTATTTGGGATTTTATAGCATATTTAAGGTTAAAATCATTCATATTGTTTTACATGTATGACTGCATGCCAGCCCAAAAGGTGCAGGAAACTACCATGGACGCACTAGCGCGAAACATTTTTATCTGTCAACCAAATTCCTTGTGTTTTGATTGGTCAATTGCCAGGGGATAAAAACCCATACACCGTGGGAGAATTTTCAACTCACGGGTAATAAAAAACAAACGTGGTCGCCTTTGCTTCAAATTTTGTTTTCTGAATTTAATAAAACTGACGGTAAAATTTGTCAATAAGTCGGCAATGACATAGTTTAAAACATCATTTCTTAACAATTGCTGCATTTAAATGACGGTAAAATATCTTAAACATCAGTTTTTACAGACTTGTTTTGTGCAACGTCATTGACTGTTTTCGATGTCCCTGGTATCTGACAGCGTTGTCATGGTAGCCTCAGGGGTCAGGGGAGGTAACTCTGAGACAAAACACTGGCAAGGACACATTTGTCAAGAATTTAGTTTAAAATAAACTTTGACAGGGAGGCTTGACGGATAATAAATTTGTCATTGACGTTTTTCGCAGGGTGTACAGATTTTTATGGCCGTCTTGCGGCTCAGGGTGTACGAGCTTCAAGGCGGTCATAAAAATCTGTACACCCTTTTAAAAATGTCAATAACTAATATTATCATAGGAGGACAAGCACAAATCACCAAACGAAAGTTCACAACAAATCGGCAAATAGAGGTTTTCTTGGCTCTGAGAGCAGTGCAAAGCAGGGATTTTTTGCCAACAACCCCTGCAGGGTTTGAAGTCAAGGATTATTTGTTTGATTGGTGTTTAACGGATTGCTGTACTCAAGACTATTTCACCTATATGACGACTGAATATTATTTATTAATATGCTGTGCCGGTTTATAGTGGAAAACCGGGAAGAAACCTCGTAAAAACCACCACGGGAACTCCAAAGCCACCAGAAAACTTCCTTTATATACCTAAGGTATTGAAGTCAAGGAGGGATGTGTCAGTCTCTCTTACTGTAAGATCATTTTTAGGCACTGAATTTGCACTACTCTAAATCCTCAACAAAGTTGACCTCAAGGGCTAAAGTTTGGTGTAATTTAATGAATTTATAAATATGAATTTGGAACTAAAACATATAGTTCTCGGTAGTTTCAAGTCTGGATTTCATAAAAGTTTGAAGATTGTGTTTCTACACTTCCTAGCCTTTGCATAATATGTAGTTTGATCAGTAGTAAAAGGGTCAAATTTATTGAAGATTTAGGGTACCCTAAGAATTCCAAATCACAAGAAAAAAATTTGTATTATACCAAAAATACATCGTATTATATACAAGTGTTAAATGTCTGTTAGTTTGGTTGGTTTTTCCGCAGTACTTGTGTTTTTTCTTTCTAACTCATATGGTGGTGTTCCAGCCCACCATAATTTACAGGACACAAAACTTTTATTTCACACACAAACCTGCTTCCTGATACCTCATGGGTTAGAGAGCACCAGGACACAGTAAGCTCTAGCCAAATTCCAGCTCTAAACATCTGGAAATCTGGTTTCTGATACCCCTCATGTCAGAGAGCATTAGACCACAGAAAGCTGTCGGCGGTCGCAAACTCTTAGCCTACATGTATGTGTATTATTTCTGTAATTCTGTTCCATATATTACACCATATGTCACTTATTCCGAAATGTCACTTATTCCGTAATGTCCCCTAAATTAGGCGCCTGTACTTCAAGCCTGAAAACACAAAGACCTTATATACGACCCAAAAAAATACTGAACTAACTTACCGATGGCCTGAGGACTTTGAGGCTCTTTAGATGTTCAATGTATGTCCGTTTCCAAGCTCCCGTTTCGTAGGGTCCAGGGGTGAACGGTATGTACCAGCCTAACCGCAGGCACTTGGGCATCCACAGCTGATCTAACTCGGATAAAAACTTCCAATACCAACATACCTGTAAAGATGGGCAGATTTATAAAATTATCAATTTACTTAATGAAGTATATTTTTGTCTATTTTTGTCTATAAAGCAAAGCATTGGTCATGATGGCTATTTTGCAGGAACTGAAATGTCTTGAAGAATCCCATAGAATAAATGTTAAATTGTGAATATATTATAATCCTCCTTGGCGGAGCGCACAGAATTCATACATTGCTTCTGCTTCACAAATACATGTAAGTGAATAACCGTTGCCTTTGAATTTGCGAGTTCAAACACTCACTCAGCCTGTATGTAAGTTGCAAAAACATGACAACTAAGATGGATTTTCAACTTCTGGGTATATGGAAAAATTCACAATTAAATGCCACTTGAACAAGATGTATGGAAGTTGGTCTGCAAGCTACGAGAAAAAGGTTTAAGGTTTTCTTGGTTTTAACCAGTTTCCTTCCAAAATAGATCTGGTCAGTGATCTGTAATTTGGGATTTTTAATAGCCCTATTTGTCTAACATTGGAAAATATCAATAAACAGAAAGTGCTTCTGAACATCTAACGTCCAGGCAAAATCAAATGTTACCACCTTTATAAATGAAATTAACAGTAGGGACTGGATTAGGCCTTAAATGGGAAAGCAGAAAGGTTTGTTTGTTTGTTTGCTTGGGGTTCGAGGTTATTTCACTAATATGACAGTGTGCCTGCCCAATCATTGGAGGAAATCCCCCTAAAGGAAGCTGGCAACACAGAAGATCCCGCAATATATTTACAGGACAAAAAACAGGACAAACAGGAATTTCCTGAGGCCCCTTAGCTAAGAGAGTACCAGGGAAAAGGAGACTCCCACCCATCCACTGGCAAGGCAAATTGGTAATTTTACATAAAAAAACAAAAATAAATACCTGTGCACATCGACTTAAGCTCCTGGGATCCAGAAATGAATATATGTAAAGGCAAAGAAAGCGAGGCAGTGAACGGGTCATATCACTGTGCATGATGGGGCATTTCTCTTGGACAAGATCTCGAGTGAACTCCAGCTGTTTGACCTTTGACTTATCAATGAGGTCACTAAGTATAATCTTCCTCTGTTCACTATTCCATTTATCAAACTGAAACAAGAAAACCAAATTATAAGGCTTATGAAAGTGAGAAATTATAGTAAAATTTACTTTACATATCAACGGTGAAAGTCCAAAAATTACATTTTTCTAAATTGAGTATTTAGAAAGTGGCCAATCACAGTATAAGAAAATCAAACATGCATGCATATCGCAGTGAAAGTCGCAAACCGTGTAAGTCTTTGCGTAACGGTTTGACACTTTCATATGCATGCATGTTGGATCGACGTTTTAAGCTATGCAAACCTGAAAACAAGTTAAATTTTTATTGTAGTATTGATTTAATTTTAAATTTCTTTAATTAAATAGTCGTGTTGCATCTTAGACGTGGATCATTCCATACAGCACAGAACGCCTAATTTTTAACATCATATAATAACGAGGTCAAAATATTTGTTACTTTAGAAAGTGGCCATTCACAGTATTTATTTATTTATTTATTAAATTAATTTTGTATTTTTTTTTTGGGGGGGGGGGGGGGGTCAATTAA
>JAVFBZ010192026.1:0-14454 GCA_032466195.1 Katharina tunicata
CTCCCAAGACAAAATTTGTGAATCTAAATACGACTATTTGGTATTGATTGGTGTACGCTTATGAATCGGATTCGCCAAAGTTGAAAGTTGTGAATCTAAATACGACTATTTGGTACTGATTGGTGTACGCTTATGAATCGGATTCGCCCAAGACGAAAGTTGTGAATCTTAATACGACTATTTGGTGTTCGCTCGTGAATCAGTTTCGCCACAAACGAAAGTTGTGAATCTAAATACGACTATTTGGTACTGTTTAGTGTACGCTCATGAATTAGCGGCTATTATATAGACAACCCCTTTTGTTACAGCCGCTGAGAAGTGATTGGAGGTTTGTTGGCATGGCAACTTTTCACTATCCAATCAAAATTCACTATAAGCCATTTCTAGCCTTGATCTTCAAACAAACTCCGATTGGCTGCATGTATAGAAAAAAGTATTTCACAGACATCAAATTAAACGACCGCGGTCTTAGATATATACCACGAAAACAACTGGGGCCGGTTGCTAAAAGCAGTGTTAACCGCTAATACCAGATTAAATCACTAATAGCGGTATTAGAGATACGCTTTCAACATGGCATGGCGTCATCTAATCTAGGTTTAATTTTAATACTGCTTCGAGCAACCGGCCCCGGTAGTCTAACGGCGCTTACGACTTAATTGATTTCCTTTGAAGGGCTCCCTCTGGTGGCCATCCGCGGCAAACCGGCCCTAACTTACCAGCGGCTGTATTCATGGGATGTCTTGTTTTAGTGGCATTTAAAAGCTTTCTACAAAACAAAACATGACGATTAATTTGTTTTTTTCAACTTCTGGGTATATATCCAGAATATACCCAGAATATACGCAAAAGTTGAAAATCCATATTAGTCGTATGAGTGAGTTTGAGTGAAATAACCTTAAGTACGACATTAAACCTTCCAATTAATCAATCAACCGCTTGTATATATATTGTTGAATCTAGAGTACTCGCATATGTGTATAACAACGCCCGCTTTATATTTATGGAGTTATAATTTAGGGTGACAGTTCAGAATATTTTCGGATTTTTTTTTTAAATTTCTTTGCTTTCCAACTCTTCATATATACATGTGTTTTGCTGCACGTTTTTATGTTAGAGTATGAAATAACCCGACAACATCTGTGGCTGCCAAACGGCGCTGATTGGTTGATGGAAATAGCGCGAACTGCACCGAAATTCAGTCACGTGTGGCGGACCGCAGTGCAACAGGCGCCGTAAATATCGTGTACTACGGAAACACCGTACAGCCACCATAAAGTGGAGATAAGCATGCCGTTATATAGCACATTTTAAATAAATCTTAACACCTCTGCTACATATGATGTTTATTATACGTACTAAGGTGTACTCTATAGTATACCATGCATGAGCTAGTGTACCTTTTAAAGTAAAGGGCGCTTGATCCCAATATGTTTACCATGCTAGAATTTACAAAAGGAATTTTGCTTGCCTGCACCGGGATTCGAACTCAGGACTCTGGCTAGCTATGTCCCTACATATTTATATAATACAGGTAGTTCTATCGTGAGCAGCGTGGAGGCAAACCATTCTTCTTTCTCTACTTTAAATTAATTTTTTAATATTTTGTCCAGAACAACTCAAGATTCAAATCTATCTAGAAACTTGTCTCTGAGAATTGTTTAGAACATGAGAGTATTTATCGGATTTAATTAGTCAATATCCCTGTGCCAGTGTGATTATTCTTGACAAAAATATATAAGGGACGCACCTTGGCTTAGTTGGATTGCCACGTTTAGCTCACATTATATTGCCTCGGTATAACTCCGAGTTCCTTGTCGACCTTAGGTATATAGGCCAATACAAGGGACGTTTTCTGGGGAGATGGTTTTATATTTGAGTTTTTTTCCCCCAAACCTCACACCGCCTCTGTAGCTCTCAGTCAGTTGGAGTACTGGTCCTGCTATATATAGCCAGATATCCGAGTTCAAATCTCGGTGGTGGCAAGCCAAATTTTCTTTCTCTTGATTTATAAAAAAATGTAATAGTATAACATATAACAGAAGATGTTTAATAATTGGGCAAGAAGGAATACAATTCAATACGATTATATATTTTAAACATAAATTGGTGATATTTATTTTTTTGTAACTTTTAAAAACTATACCCACACGGGCCTGTGGCGAGTTTCAAGGAAATTCGCAACAAGGAAACACATTTTGTGTTGGCATGACTGGATTTCCGTACCATTTGCACCGAGGTATACCTATTTACAGACTGCATGGTAAACCAACAGCATGTTTTTTCTTCTTCTAAAAATAAGTTTCAATTCGTTACAGCTACTAAAACTAAACTAACCCATGCATCATCATTTCCCCCAAAAAAATATCACAGAGAGGAAAACATTTGGCAAAAGATGAATACTCTAAAACAAACTTGTCGTAAAAGAATTATACTAAAAATGCGAAACAATTTTCTAATTTGCCTCACAGCTAGGATGGCAACAGTTTTGGCAATATCTTCATATGATGATGTTTTCACTGGTCAAAGTACTTTTCTAAATTTGCAATGCCAAGTAACTATATAACATTAATATGAAAATGAGATATTTTAACATTTCTCAGTATGAACTTTCTTTGAGTATAACAATGTTTCTCTATAATAAAGTTTTTCAATCTTAATCTTTCTAAATCGCAATTAAGAGATATAAAGATGCATTTATACGCAAACTGTATTATATATTTTTCAGAATCTGTACAGAACATTCAATGTTTCGACATTATCCTTTCTTTGAGGTCATAAAGACCATCTATAACTTGAAATTAACTTATTCGATTGGTATTTAACGTCGTACTTAAGAGTATTTCACTTAGAAACGAGTTTGTGTTGCAGGGGTATTTGGTGCCAAACCGACAAGGACCGTCGAAAACACTAGCTAGCCTGCATGTCATCTCCGCATACATCCACTGGAAACCTCTCTAAAGGTGCTTTTACACTGCGATTTGTGGTAACGACTTTAGGGGATTACCCTTATTTACAGCGCTTTGATTGGTCAATATTTTTCAGGAAAAATCTCGACCAATCAAAAGGCTTCTAATAAGGGGAATCCCCTAAAGTCGTTACCACAAATCGCATCGTGTGAATGCAACTTTATACACAAGTAACTGTGTATTATTTTGATCAGTACAGAACATTGTCCTTCATTAAATTTGAGTTCATAAAGGCCATATATAGCCCTATATTATGTATATGTCTATAAAAATAATGACTGGTCCCCTTGGAATAACGAACTGCGAACTGCGGACGAACTTCACACACTTCATTGAACTCGAAAGCTTTGGCTTAATGTGGAATGCAGTCTTCTAACATTGTCTTTTGCTTTGACCAGTTGCGTTTCCAGCTTTGTTTATTTATCATCTTGGATCTGGTCAGAGGTGTTTTTTTTGGCCAACCAATGATCAGACACGTAATTTTGCCAATTTTTGTCTTACTTTTTTACAAATACAGACAACATCTGACGTATGCCTGCACTAAGGAATTTATTTCATATCAAATGTGTATTTATGTCGTATTACGGTCAAAGGTGATAGACACGTGGACGCTGACTTATTAACATTAAACTATCATTCCATGTTCTATACATTTAAATGTCTGCATATTCTATATATAAGACACTCACTGAATCGGACAATCCAGAGTTGTTATATATATATATTTTTAAGAGTAATCACACTGGCACAGGGATATCGACTAATTAAAACCGATATATATATTCCGCCGCGAGCCTCTGTAGCTCAGTCGGTTAGAGCGCTGGCACTGTTACCACCCGGGTTTGTTTGTTTGTTTGATTGATTGGTGTTTAACGCCGAACTCAAGAGTATTTCACCTATATGACGACTTACTAATCTAAATAATTAGGTGGAAAACCGGGAAGAAACCTTGTAAAAAAAAACACCCCGCGAACTCCGCAGCCACCGGAAAACTTCCCTTAAATACCTTAGGTCTAGGGGGAGGATCGAACCTATTCCGGGTATACAGTGAAGGGGGTTCCGTATAGTCCAACGCTCGACCACGGAGCCACGGCGCGGACCTCAGAGACCCGAGTTCGAATCCCGATGGAGGCAAGCAAATTTTCTTTTTCTACATTAAACAAAATATATATATTTTATAAGTGAGAAAAAGAATTTTGCTTGACTCCACAGAGATTCGAACTTATATGTGTATTACTTATTTAAATATTTCGATAGAGCGGCGACTTTTAACTTAAAGTTGACAGCAAATGCGGTTTAAGGTAGGCTAGTATTTTTTCTATCTAGAAACTTGTCTCTGAGAATTGATCTAGAATATGAGATAATTTCTCGGCTTTAATTAGTCGATATCCCTGTGCCAGTGTGATTACTCTTGACAAAAATATATAATATTGTCCAATAATCTTTAGATTCAAACATTTGCTTAACCGTGAAATTACCATTGCACCACATGTTTTGTTTGATTTGTACTTGTGTTACACAAATAAATACTGAATGAGCACGCCAATAAACTTGAATAAGTAAGTAAGTACACAAATAAACAGATATGAGTGGATATATGATCCAATCTGTACATATCCCTGTGCCAGTGTGATTACTCTTGACAAAATATATATGCAGCCTTTACCTGGATACAAATTTGGTCGATCTAACGTGATATTAGGTAGCTCAGTCGTTTAGAGCGCTGGTCCTGCTAGCCAGAGACCCGAGTTCGAATCACGGACGGATGCAAGCAAAATTTTCTTTCTCTTTGCCTTTGGGTTGTTCAGAGCAACTCGGGATTCAGGTCTATCTGAAACTTTGTCTCTGAGAATTGATCTAGAACAGGAAATAATTTATCGACTTTAATTATCACGGTGCCAGTGTGATTACTCTTGACAAAAATGTATATATTTGCAAATAGTGCTAAGTTGCAACATCGCTAATTGTTGTTGGCTACTGATGAATTAATTGCTCGACTATTAAAGCGCTTGACATCAAGCCCAAGGTCAAGGACATCAAGTGTATCTTTAGATTTACAAATTCGAAGCGCATCGATCAATTTGTTATGTTTTATTATCATTTTCAGTACATTAATGACAACAAAACCAAGTAGTGGATTATTTATCAAAGGGAAAATAAACACCAAAGCCTTGGAGTCTAGCAATTCTCTCTACCAGCATGTCTGTGCTTTTTATTTATCCAGAAGGACAACTAATTGTGAATTTCGGCTTAACATTGTTCAGTAGCATAAAATATGTGCAACTTTTGAACTATATGTAACAACTATGTGGTATAAATTGAAAAATCGTCCCCAGTTGCGTTTCGTACATGTTTAAAACCTCAATAAAGAATCTGGAACGCGAACCACCAACAATGCATCGGACACTCGAACAATGGCGGCAACTTCATATCAGGTAACACCTTCTCCAACCACTCGTGAGTATAATAAATAAGATGGCTGGACTTGTTAGCCCGAGTCTCGTGTTCTAATCCGGATGGATACATGCACAATTTATTTCTCTATATACATTTATAATCTTTCTTTACATTTATAAAAAATACATATATCATAAGAGGTGTACAGATTTAAAAGACTAAAAGTGCTGAAGAAGCGTAAAGAATCTGTACAGATATATATTATTTAAAAACCTTAGAGAAAAATGAAGAACAGTTATATCTAAAAGCTTTATAGATCAGATATATATATATATGGGAGATATATAGATAGCCAAATGGTGTTAAGTGCATTGCCACTGTATGAATCATTTGATACCAATTTCCATTATAAAGACAAGCTTCTGCCTTTCAACGATTTCTGAAGTACATAACCGTGGGCAAATGTTAAAATAAAGTTTATTTTTTTAAAGCAGCCAAAACCCTAGCTATGGACCATGATGCTGCAAAGGTTATTTCCATAAATCTAAATCAGGGTCCTTGGATATACGGTGTTAGAGTCCGAAAAGGTCGGAACCTTGTTACGCCGGTTAGACGCGCACTGGAAACATGATGTAGAAACGGCATTCCAGACCATAGTATAAATATCCTATACTGAGATGAAAACATCTCATACATCTCGATGAAAGGTGTTTTTTGTTATGTATATACTCTGCATGTCAACCCTTGGAATCGAAACACTGCGGGCTGCTTATATTATATTGTCCTCAGTGCTGAACTCAATTGAGGTAACGATGGACATTGTATAGAGCTAGCCCGAAAAGCACTCACGTGTTGAATCTTAACTCAATGACGAATGACTGTACCGATTAACCCCAGAAACATTTTGCACGCATTGTCAATTACCCAGACGTCGGAGTGGGCGGGGGAATAACTTTCCCCTTAGTGCGCTTAGCGATTCCGGGATGACTCGACGCGGTCTTCTTCGCGGATTTACGCTAGACTGATCAGACTTCTAGTTTGTAAACAACTTGGTGTTACATAGCTTGCAAGAAAACTGACCCCGTTAGGTAAAATGTACCCAGTACACGCGACACGCCAAAGTAAAATGTATTTTATCTCGTTGCCTTTATACAAAGCTATTAAAGTAGAAGGAAAAGAAGGCGTAGCGAACTATAGATAGTCGAGACACTTATTTAAACATAAGATATTATGGATAACATCTTCTGGTATATTTCTAGAAATATAAAGTATATTATTAAATATATACACCCGTGATTATGTCCAGACCATAGTTATTTCACCCGTGATTATGTCCAGACCCCGGTTATTTCACCTGTGATTATGTCCAGACCATAGTTATTTCACCCGTGATTATGTCCAGACCACGGTTATTTCACCCGTGATTATGTCCAGACCATAGTTATTTCACCCGTGATTATTTCCAGATCATGGTTATTTCACAACGATTATATCTAGATCATGTTTATTTCACAATGTCCAGATCAGGCTTATATTTTACTCGTGATTATGTCCGGATTTAGGTATAATTTCATTAGGGATTACGCCTTGATTATGGTTGTTTTACTTGTGATTATGTCCGGATAAAGGTAATTTTACTAGGGATTACGCCATGATTATGGTTGTTTTGCTCGTGATTATGTCCGGTGTTAGGTCATTCACTATAGGGATTACGCCATGATTATGGTTGTTTTACTCGTGATTATGTCCGGATTTAGGTCATTTCACTAGGGATTACGCCATGATTATAGATGTTTTACTCGTGATTATGTCCGGATTTAGGTCATTTCACTAGGGATTACGCCATGATTATGGTTGTTTTACTCGGGGTTTTGGATTGAAAATAAAGATATCCTATACATGGAAATTCAGATAAAGTTCTGGTGCTATTTTTTTCCCAGACATATATATATATCGGTTTTAATTTGTCGATATATCTCTGACAGTGTGAATATTCTTGATTAAAATATATATAGGTATATATATTAAGCATTTTTTTTTAGATTAATGCGGAATCAAATCATAAAAGAGAGAAATGATTCATTAGTGTTCAACGTTGTGTGTAGATCCGTGGTTGAGCGCTGGACTACGGAGTCCCTTTCAATGTACACGGAATAGGTTCGATTCCTCCTGTGGACCTTAGGTATATAAGGGAAGTTTTCCGGTGGCTGCGGAGTTCGCGGGGTGGATTTTACGAGGTTTCCTTCCGGTTTTCCAACATACACCGGCATCGCAAATTATTAGGATTAGTAACTCGTCATATATAGGTGAAATACTCTTGCGTACGACATTTAACACCAATCAAACAAACAAACAATCAACGCTGTGTGCTAAGGTGAGTTTTACTAATATGACGTCAAGGTATTCCAAAGGTTAAGGACAGTAACACAACCAACCAATGTTAAACATCTGTTGCACATGGCTTTAAACACTTTTTGTTTTTACATTTTGTAATAACATTTCTAAATGTACTGTGTCAACGGCCTTCGTTGATATTGTGACGTTGCAGGAAGACGCATTTCATTTCAGCAGGAAAAAAAGGGATGACGTCATTTTACGTTACGTATTACTCCAGGTTTCGAAAAACGTCCTGCTTGTCCGAACTTACCTGGTTTGAAATTTTCTATGATGTGATATCTAATGATTTTTTTCCGATATAAATAATAAAAAGAATATGACGCATCGAAGTTTGAATATACCATTATATTTCTAATGTGATTGGTGGAGGTTATAACCCACTCAGCGCGTTACGTCTCGTGTGTTTCCTTTTCACCATGCATTGCACTCGAGCAATATTAATGGTATTCACACGTCACTGTGTAATATCCTCTATATATAGCTCTATTGGATAATATTCCTCCAGTGCAAAGCATGACAGCATGGATATAATCTGGAAACATACTGCCCTTAGTAAACACAAAATTATACAGTACATACATTTGCAGTGTGTTTCTGTATGTGCATGCGCAAAATAGGCAGTTATTGGGTTATATTGGTCGACATGCAGGGAGATTAGAAGCGATCTGTGTACATATAGCTTTGATAGAATTGGCAACAGCTTGCACCACTTTGAACCGTTCGGAGAGATAACAGAGAGCTAAAGGGCATAGATCTATATATAGTCTGTTTTTCATCGATGTACTGCACGTTTCTAACCTTTTTGTTACTGTTCAATACATGTAATTATCCACATTTCTATATACAATTTAAACGTTTATTATGTTTGTTTTATCAGTTATTTGTTTTTATTACTTGTTTCATATATAGACAATCCTTTATGAGGATATGTTAAGGATCTCGTCCCCTTAACCCGGAATAATATAAACACAAAGGATAAGCCAAACAAACATGCAGGATGATTGATTGATTGATTGATTTGGGTTTTTACGCCGTACTTAAGGTTATTTCACTCTTATGACGCCGTGTCATGCAGCCCAATGTGTGAAGTAAACTAGCTATAAACGACGCCGACAATACAGCAGACTCCACAGTTCATTTACAGAACAAAAAACAGGCCACCACAACCAATCGGCCTCCTACATGCATGGTGCTCCTTATATAGCTTAGAGAGCACCAGGGCACAGGGGGTTCCCACCATGCGCCCAACCATGCACCAGCCAAACATGCAGGATGGTATAGAACCCGATGTTCTGTTTATTTCATTATTTGGTTGGTGTTTAAAGTCTTACTCAAGGGTATACTTCACTGACAAGTCATGACCACTTTGCATTACCGGTGTTTATGGTGGAAAACCGGAAAGAAACCATGCAAAAATCACGCCGCGATCTCCGCAGCCAATGGAAAATTTCATTACAATACGTAGGCCTATACGGGTTACAGTGAAGGGGACTCAGCAGTCTGACGAATATAACCAACTGAGCCATGGCTCCCTTACAATTGGTTATACAGAATATATATATATATACACGTTTTACATCGTATACTGAATTATTAATTCTCGTAATTTGAATGCATCTTTCTTGGAAATCTAGTTTTGCTATCGCTCGCAGCTACATGACATTCACTGTCTGTAATATTGAGATAATGACTTCTTTAATAACAGAATTCTGATACCAGTTTATAATTGAATATAATGTTTTTTATGCCCGCGAGAGAGCATTGGATGACGTTTCCAATTTCTAAGCAGCAGGCAGATTCCACCTCAGTTTTTGTGGCTATAAAATTGCACTCATTGTGGAATTCACCGATATCATAGAGACATATATTGAAATGAATGGTGATGGTAAAATTTGCCTATTTCTCCTGAAGGCAAATTGAGCCAGGCCCATATGCAGCCGTTTTGTATTTATTCTTAGTCAAAATGCTAAATACTGACTGACATTATATTGTTTGTCTGTTTGTATGACACATGGTGTTAAACGTCGTACTCAAAGGTATTTCATTTATATGACGACGGATTCTCCACTTCTTATTATGCTCTACTCATTACGGCGGAAAACAGGGAGGAAACCTCGTAAAAACAGCCCTCGCGATTGCCGAAGTCACCTCGTGTGACTCCCTCATATACCTCGGGTACACTGGGAGACTCGAACCCGTGCGGTACATCGAAGGAGGGTCTGCAGTCAGACGCGCTAACCTCTGAGCCACGGCGCGGTCCCTGGCATAAGTACTGATTGACATAAATACTGACTGGCTTTAATACTAACTCGTTATAATACTGAATGACTGATTTAAATACTGCTAAAAAAATAAATGCTGGCTAACTATATATAGAATACAGGCTGACAGAGCCAAATATTGATTGACAGAGTTAAATACTGACTGACATTAATACTGATTGCCTTGAAGGCTGACTGACTAAAATACAGACTGACAGAGTTAAATACTGACTGGCCAACTTAAATACTGCATGACTGGCATAACTACTGACTGACAAAGATACTGAGTGACATAAATAATGACTGCCGTAGTTAAATACTGACTGACTAACTCAAAAACTGAGTGACATAAATAATGACTGCCATAGTTAAATACTGACTGAAATTTATACTGATTTACATAAAAAGTGTACTGACTGATTGCCTTAAAAGTTGACTAACCTAAATAGTGACAGATTCAGCTGAATACGGATGGGCTAACTTGACCACTGGCCGACTTTAATACTGACTTATATTTACTGACTCTTACTAAAGTAGACTGACTTAAATGTTGACGTTAACACTCATATAATCTTACTTTTAGACTGAAATAGACTTTATAGACTGAAATATCGGCTAACTTGCTTAAATAGGCCTAATTACTGAAATGCTGACTAACTTACTTCAGTACTGGCTGACATAACTATAGGCTGACTTGCTTAATAATGACCGATTGAGTTGTATACTGACTGGCTAGCTTGAAATGCTGACTTATACATCAGACTGAAAAGCTGACTATTAACTGACTTAAATACTGAATTTAATTAAATGGAGCGGCTGAAGTATTAACTTGCAGACGTAAATACTGATTGGCATACCGGTACTTACAAATTACTGAAATGCTGACTGACTAAGTTCAATTTTGATTGGTTTACTTAAATACTGACTGACAGAACTACTGAGTCTACTGACTGATTGACTGACTTAGGCCTACATACTGAGTCAAAAACGGAATGGCTTACATACTGAATAACTCAAATACTGACTTTTTACTGATATGCAGGCTGCATTTGTTCAATTTTGACTGACACTGACTGATTGATTTAACAAACTAACGAACAATGAATGAATGAATGAAAGGGCGAACGAACGAATGAACGAATGAATGAATGAATTAAAGAATGAATGAACGAATGAATGAATGAATGAATGAACTTCAGCAATCGGTGGACACATTCGAGAGCCTCAGTCTCCTTACGTCAATGCAGCGTATTCACATCATGTTACGGCGCGGTGTCTGCCAGGCATATCGATCCAGTCAGGCGAACGAGAAAACTTTCAGCAGTACTTTGGGGTTGTTTTTGACAGCCAGTTCTGACTAAGCCAACATTAAAACTGGACTGGACAGTTAATCATATTTCTTGTTTACTATTTTTACCAAAAAGCGGGAAGAAAAGCGGGGAACTTGTGCATTCGTTTTGT
This sequence comes from Katharina tunicata, assembly GCA_032466195.1. Lineage (NCBI taxonomy): Eukaryota > Metazoa > Mollusca > Polyplacophora > Chitonida > Mopaliidae > Katharina > Katharina tunicata. The sequence continues at coordinate 11,486 of JAVFBZ010192026.1, forward strand.
CTAAGACAAGCAAGTAATTGTCAGGTGAATTAAGGTTGTGTTCAAGATTTGCCAGTTAAACCTATACCTGGTCATTGAATACAATGATATAAGAACATTTAATTTCTCGATAAAATTTTGATAAATCTTAAGAATTGTCTCTGCATCCTTATGCCAAGCACAGAACTTAAGTGTAAGACAATGCAATAATTAAATTCCTGTCAACTGTTTGTCGCGATTTTTATAAATGCAAGTCCCATATAAACTCGGTATCCGATCGCCCATGTCAAGAGCCTCACTCATCTCAGTGAAACGGGTGCGTGAGCTAAAAATATGACAGACGATTGCGTCGGGAGGGAGTTAGAACGGCACAGTCGGCTCGAGACGATCAATACTAGAGCAGACAGCCGAGTCTCGCAAACAAGTCTTGTCTATCGTCGAATTCACGTAAATTTTCTGTTCATTTGAGGCTGTTTTGGCAGAGACTATCTCGGGTGAGTGATATAAGAACTGTATGCAGAAATTTTGACTGTTTTTATGCTATACTCCAGGGAAAATTGCCCGCCTGAAGAACTGGGTCAAACCCGGTAGGGCGTACTCGCGGGTTAGCACAGCCAGATATTTATGCAAATAAGGTCGGTTGTGGCTAGACGTGTAGTCAGTTTACCCGAGCCTGCAGTCTTCTCTCCGGCACATGGGGAAAAGACAGGAGAAATTATCTAGATGGACCAAGCCACACCACACTTGTTCAATCCCCATCTTCAGAGGGTACTGAAGACTTACCAGACAGCGGCCGGGGGGAGCTTGAATGGTCCCCCGGGCATGGGGACTGCCCTATGGCCACACGACCTCTCAAAACTTAGCCCAGTACACATGGAGGAATACAGAAAAGCTGTGGCGGCCAGCGCGAAAAAATTACCTTCGGAAAAAGGCATGGAGTATGATCCTTTTCTTGCGCCACCACCGTTTCCTATTCAGCCCAGCCCTTTTTTCATTCCCTTGGATGCCACCCGAAGTGAAAAAGTGGAAACTTTACTGGAAGGGGAGAAAATTGCCTGTTTCCGAGTGGGAGGGGAAAAGAGACTTTGCTTACCGCAGATTCTAAACACGGTGTTGCGTGATTTTAGTCTACAGCAGATAAACGCCGTCTGCGACGAATTGCATATCTTTTGCTCCCGATGTAATCCCGAGCAACTCGAAGATCTTAAAGTGTCTGGAATTTTACCATTGAACGCCCCTAGTTGCGGACTTATCACAAAAACTGATGCGGAAAGACTCTGCAATGCTTTGCTTCATTGCAACCCGGAACCCTTCACAAACCCACCGTCACCCAATAGTTTCAAAGTTTATCACGAATGCTTTGGGAAATGTAAAGGGGTGTTCAATCCCGAGCTTTATTTATCAGAAGGGGCAAAGTGTATTCAATGTATAGACTGTCACGGTATTTTCAACCCGGCAAAGTTTGTAAACCATTCGCACAAAGCTGCTGAAAATCGCACATGTCACTGGGGTTTTGATTCAGCGAATTGGAGATCCTATCTACTTCTTGCCAAAGATCAGCACGGCAAAGAAAAACTCAAAGCTGTTCTCGATGAAATCAAACTGCTTTACGATCACAACAACAAATACAAGAGAAAGCAGGTAGGTTGTTTTTAATTTTGACATTTTATAGGTTATCATAATGCATTTGGTATAATTTGTTTGTTTTACGTCTATGCTTATTTTTTTAAAGAGCTTTTACTATACTTGACATCTGTCAAAATGATCGAATACTTGTGCGTATTTGGCATAAAAATTATTACGGTAATGTCAACGATAAACATTTAATTTCTACACAAAGAAAGGTAGAATAAAGCGATTATGGGTTTATTTTTCTAATCATATTTCCGTATTATGGAATTAGCTATATGATTATTTAGCATTAAGCTTAAATGTTTGATCTGACTGTGAAATTTACTCGCAAAAAAAAAAACACCACAGTTTCGTGTATTTGAAATGGAATAATAAGTCTGTTATAATTTATTCACAGTCATAGAAGAAATTTTTGTTATTATGTCTTCTTTTGAGGTTGAACACTGAAATTAAGCTGTGAAAATTTACTGAAAAATCTTAGAAGAAATTTTGTTATTCTGCCTTCTTTCCGAGGTCGTCTACCGACTGAATTAACCGGGCCAAAGAATATTTGGGGGAAGGCCACGATTGTCGTCTCTCCTAACGTTAAATAATAAGCCTGCTTGTACGCCATTGTTTGTCTCGCTTTTCCGGCCTTACAACATGCTAAATGCCCTGCAGAAATTTTAAAAGTCTTAACTCAGCCTTTTGTTGTGGGTCTTTTCATCGAAACTCCGCCGGCTTCAAGCTGTGAGTGTTTGTCATAATGAATACCGGCTCGGCTGGAGTAGAATTAAGGTCACACACACTTCAATAGTTTGCCCGCTAAATTCTCACGAAATTACTCCAAATCTTCAGTAACCGACCTCAGGAAAGGTGCTTTTTGTTCAGAATTTCTGCCCAGTTCACTCAACTGTTAAAAATCCACATGGGTCTATTTTTATAAAACTAAAATCAAAACAAATCATGTTGCCCATTGATGTTTTCTTTGGGTTGGATTGTGCCATAGGTCAATCAATACATGTATTGAATTTTTTTTTATTTTTTTTTTTTATTGTTCCAAGAACTTTGATTTATTGAGTGACTATGGCCAGTTTACTTTCTTTAAATTTAGTATGTAGAACTGAACAATGTTGCAAAAGTGTTGTGTCAAAATGTTCCATAGACAGCTGATGCAGTTCTTTTAAAAGATATTTTGCTAACTTAGTGTGTGTAAGATACTAGTGTAGTTTTGTAACAAGAACATATTTTGAATGTAAACTTTGTTGTGAAGTCATGCTAAGTGGGGCTAACAAGTGGGGGGTGCGTGATTAAATTGAAAGAAAATAACACTTCAGGCACCAGCTGGGGTGGGGTTGGAATAAGAGAAATATGAAAAA
>JAVFBZ010192037.1:0-14454 GCA_032466195.1 Katharina tunicata
ATGTTTTAAACTGTGATTCTGAAAATGTTTACCTCATCACTTGTAAAAAGTGTCTGAAACAGTATGTTGGAGAAACCTAAAATCCTCTTAGGCTTAGAGCCAACAATCATTTGAGTTCAATCAGATTAAAGGTGATTACCTCCCTATAATAGGTGAACATTTCTCCCTTCCTGGCCATTCGGTCATAGATCATATTGAAATCATGCCGATTGAAAAAAACTCCTGTGTTTCCTTCTGAAGAGGAAACCAAACGGAAACGCTTGGAGAGAGAAGCGCATTGGATTAAAACGCTTCAAACTTTGTACCCATTGGGTTTCAACCTTGAACCAGGTAAAGGCTCCAGGATAGACATTATTCCTTTTGTACTACAATATGACCAGCCTAGCACCAGGGTTGCAAGTCTCCTAATACAGGAATATCAAAACCTTGTACCTAAAATGGTTAAGCCTCTATCACAGAGACATATCATATAGCGTACAAGAAGAAAGAATAACAAATCTCCCAAGGGCCTCTTGGTTAAAACGGAACTCCCTTCTGTATCAGATAACCCTTAACTGTCTTCATTTGGTAAACTAATGGGTTTACTACTAACTCTAAACGACACATTTTCAGGTTGTGCTTATTTTAACCCATACCTAATATCTATGTGTGTTACATATTCGCCTCATATTTATCTTCACAATTTACATGTTACATATATTGCCTTTTCTTGAGATGCGCCTTTAGGTTATCCAGAACGACTCGAGATTCGGGTCTTTCTAGAAACTTGTCTCTGAGAATTGATCTAGACATGAAATAATGTATCGACTTTAATTAGTCGATATCCCTGTGCCAGTGTGATTACTCTTGACAAAAATATAAATAGTGCCGACGAAGCTCGCTTAGGCTTATATCCCATGCACACTTCGTTTGCATTTCTCAGTTCTATATCTGCTTTCCGAACTCAAGAGATGTGGATTACACAAGGAGTGCGTGCGTGTGTTGAAGAAAAGCTCAATCTTACTTATCAGATTTTTATAGTAATTAAAAGTCAGGACAATGCAAAGGACAGCCTATTATCCTTGCTCTCTCTCTGATCAGGAAACTTTCTTTTACGTCTATACTTTTAACATGGCCACAAAACTCTGAGATTGGGGTGATCTTGACAGGTCTAGGTCAACAAGGACTAGACCACATTTCTCTATTTTCCAGGTGTAATTTTAAATACATATGACCATATTTAATTGGCACCAAAGTAAGCACAACGAAAAACCAGCTATTTTAAATATCGGTTATGACGTCATAGTTTAGATAGAAAACGGCTTTAACATCATAGTTAATAGGAGCTTGCACAAAATAACTTTTTTTACTGCTGATATTTAACGGTTTTGAAACTATTATCTCGCGAAATATTAGAAAGAGAAAGGATATATATAAGCTGTTCTTTGCATTGTCGAGATTTTTAATAACAACAATAAACTGATGTCTTTTAAGATTTTGTGGGATAGGGCCTATAAGCGACCGTCGGGAGCGACCGTCTCGACATGGCCTCATCCGGCTTTCATAAATATACACATTTATTTTTTTATAAATGTAGAGAAAGATAATTTTAAAAGTTTTATGGACTATTTTCTACGGTGGCCCATATAGAACATGGATGTTTTTTTTTTGTATAAATGCAGAGAAAGAAAATTTGTTGCTTGCCTCCTCCGGTATTCGAACTCGGGTCACTGGCTAGCAGGGTCAGCGCTCTGTAGTCCCTATATATAGACTGGATAAGTTATGCCCTCTTGTAAGGTAATCTGAAATTTATTAGACTTAAATCTTAGTCTAAAAATATTTTAAATGAGAGGCGAGTGTCTGAAAATTACGGCGGCCCATAGAGGACATGGATGTTTTTTTTTGTTTTTTTTGTTTACATTTTATTTTGTTTATTAACACGAATAAATGAAATAAAATGTCAAATTAAAAAAAAAAAACACGAATAATAAAATAAAATGTAAAAAAAAACAACAAAAAAACATCCATGTCCTCTATATAGGCCACCGTAGCATATCCTATTACACTTGTCTTCTACAGTCATGCATAACTCTGTAGGCCTAGGTATAATTTTATCCGAGGAAATCCAAATAATACGTTATACGTATACGGTCAGAAAGAACTCGGCTGTATTTGCTAAAATGAGTAGGCCTACTTGTAGGCCTATAATATAGTACATTAAAAGCCTTTATTATAAAGGCTCCTTTTATTTTTATAAACATGACAAGGCTAGCTGAACTATGTCTTTCCTTAATGAACATTAACCTTCCCTTCTAATCTCCACTAATTTAAAGAAGTAAAGCTTTTTTTGTGAATTAAGACGGAAAAACAATAATCTCATATGCGTGAGGAAATGATCGTTTTCGTAATAAGTAAATATAAGAGGTAGGCCTAAGTTACACGGTTGATCGATGAGCCGTGTAACTTGTTTCCTTCATATGCCATCTGCTGATAAATCCTGCATTTTACATACATTTTTTTCTATATTTGTAGTGATATGGACTTGTTTCCGAAATAAAATTTTTTATTATTAGGCCCTATTATTGACCCAGCGTTAAATGTTGGATCCCATGGGTCTTGTTACAAATTTATTAAAACGAACATAGTCCTATTATGAAATGGCGATGCCGTTGGCAAATTTCGTCAAACTTGGTAATGTTAAACAATTCAACCAACATTTTTGTTTAAGCATTATTTGTATTACTTCCAGAATGTAGGCCTATAGGCCAACAGCATCATAGTCGAGGTCAGGATTGACAATCAAGGAAAATATTACAGATGCTTGTCATTCATTGGCTGCTTGGAGGAACGTGGCTTTAGCTTTTCTACAAGATGGCCGACGCCGGTGTATCAAAAACGGACATTCGCACCGCGATGTGGAACCCGGGCGGCTGGCAAAGTTTATTAACATTTTTTGTGCTTGCTCTTGCTTGGGTAGCAGGATTCAGTTCTCGGTTATTCGCAGTCATTCGATTTGAAAGCATAATCCACGAGTTTGACCCATGGTAAGGTTGCAATTATGTGATCTGTAAGTGTTGTTGTTGTTGTTGTTGTCACATGCATTATCAATGGACATGTGCGCAGAGTTGTTGCTACAGAAAAATATCTGTTGTGCATTATTGGGAACAATGGAAATCGCCTACCTTTATCCGATCTTTGATCTGTTTGAATATGGATAATATCATACATATATCCTGCCCTTAAAGGCTGTAAGTTTTATTACATGCTGTCATACTGACTTAGCACTGGAGTGAAATTATCTTCTCAACAGAGCTAACACTTAATGGCTTCACATTATTTGATTGGGTAAGTGTTGCTACTTCCTGGTGTAAACACTGGTGTCATATAAGAGAAATACCCTTGAGATGGAGTTAAACAGCAACCAATCCATCAATCCTGTTAAAATAAATGGTTTTAATGACATTTTCATTTGTCTGGAAACAAATCATTCGAATAAATCACAGAATATTCAACCACAGAATCACAAAATGTTAAAATCAAAGTGAGGTGATCGGCTCTTTTCACGTGAGAGATGAGGTGTCACATGCAGTGTCACAAAGGTTTTCTTCCTCAATAATGCACAAGCAATAACGGTACAGTACGGTGACATCATCATTTGGGTGCAACGTCACAATGCGTGGCGTCTGAAGGGCATATATAGACTCTCGTAATTTCGCAGCACCACCCCTTCCGTGAAATAGGTCTATTCCAGACTAGATACCTGTAACTTCCATACTTATCATATTTTTTATTATGCAAATAGGCACATTTTCTAGAGAGTGAAAAAAAAATAAAAATTTATGTATTTATTTATATTTTTTTATGTATATATATATTTGTTTAAAGAGTTATAACATTGGCACAGGGATATCGACTAATTAAAAAAGAATGAGATATATCAACATGTTCTAGATAAATTCTCAGAGACAAGTTACTAGATAGATCTTGATCTCGAGTTGTTATGGGTAACCTACAGACGTCTCTAGAAAAGTTAATAAGAGTTGGATGCTGGAGAACATGAATATATTTAAGTATAAATGTAGAGAAAGAAAATCTTGCCTGCCTCCACCGGGATTTGAACTTGGGTCTCTGGCTAGCAGGGCCAGCGCTCTAACCGACTGAGCTACTGATGCTCACAGTAGAACGAAATTTTCTTTTTCCAGGTAAAGGCTGCAAATCTTTCTTTATGTTAAGCACCGACACAGGTACAATGAAATAGTGTTTTTTTTATCTAGATAATACACACAAATGTGTTTGTTGTTTTGGGTTATTCCGATAACCTGGTACTGGTATATATATGCAATTAATGAAATGGTTACAACTTTTCCTTTTCTTGCAGGTTTAACTACAGAGCCACCCATTACATGGTAGAGAATGGGTTTTATAACTTCCTTAATTGGTTTGATGACAGAGCCTGGTACCCTTTGGGGCGTATTGTTGGAGGCACGGTTAGTATTTGTTTAGTTTTTATCTTTTTTCCATCGTACTCGAATGGAGATAATTTTTTTTTCTTACATATGTCATGAAGTCAGTAAAGTTAAATAGTATATGTTTATACATTCAATTGTATATCTTGTAATTTTTGTATAAAATGCTTTCAATTGAATTTTATTGAATGAATTATTTTATTTCTGAAGTAACTAATATTCTGCTGAAGGCTCCTTATGGAAAAGGAAGTAATAAAACACAAATTTGTATGTTATCTGATTTTCAGGTGTATCCTGGCCTCATGGTCACATCTGGCTCCATACATTGGATATTACATGCCCTTAATATACCAGTCCACATCCGAGACATATGTGTTTTTTTAGCTCCCGTATTCAGGTACGCTAAATGTGCAAATGACTCCCTATCACTTGATGTTAAATGCTTCTAACTGTAAAATATGAACTTTCCTCCTACTATTAAACTACATCATTAAATTATATAAATTTTAAAGTGTGCATCTTTGTTTTTATTCCAAATACCATTAAATTATATTAAACTTATTTTTAGTTAAAACTTTGTGTATGCACTAAGGATGCTGGCTAATATATTATTGTCAAGAGTTATCACACTGAAACAGGGATATTGACTAATTTAAACTGATAAATCATCTTGTGATCTTGATAAATTTGATAAATCTTGATTTTTTATGGATATATTATTTTAGTTATGTATATTATTTAATTTAATTAAGTTGATATTATAAGTTGGTCAACAAGTGGTTGACACAAGCTTCCTGTTCCCTTGTGCTCTCTGAGCTAAGGAGCAGAAGGAAGTTGGTTTGTTGTAGTGTCTTGTTTTTCGTCCTGTTAAGGGCCTGTAGCGTCTTGTGTGTTGCCAGTGTCATGGCCTCCTGTTTCCTGGTGCTCTCTGAGCTAAGGAGCGGTAGGAAATTGATTTGTTTTAGTGTCTTGTTTTTCGTCCTGTTAAGGGCCTGTAGCGTCTTGTGTGCTGCCAGTGTTGTAGCCTCCTGTTCCCAGGTGCTCTCTGGGCTAAGGAGCAGTAGGAAGTTGATTTGTTTTAGTGTCTTGTTTTTCGTCCTGTTAAGGGCCTGTAGCGTCTTGTGTGTTGCCAGTGTCGTAGCCTCCTGTTCCCAGGTGCTCTCTGGGCTAAGGAAAAACAGGAAGCTGATTTTTTTTTTTTTGGTGTCCTGGTTTTTGTCCTGTATATGTGTCATGGCGTCTTTTGTGTTGCCAGTCATATGAGTGAAATACAACGTAAAACCCCAATAAATTAACTAGTGTTGAGCATGTGATTGTGTAGAGCTTCCCATTGGGGCACATGAAGTCACAATTTGGTGCTGATTTGGACTAGTTTCAGAAAACATGTGGACATTCATATCTGTATAAACTCATATTTGTAACTATAATTATTATCCTCTTTCAAAAGATCTATTTCAAAAATGTGCAATCTATGTACTGGCAGAAGCTCTTAAAATGTGAATTCTTATATAACCCCTCCTTTTGTTGAGACAGTTCATTCTTTAAATTTCTTGTATCTCCGGTCACCATAGACGCTCTGACATTGTTACAGGCATATTATTTGTTTTTGGCCTTCTGCATTGGAAATTAAATTTTTTCTTTTTTGGCACAGCTGGTGCTCTCTGAGCTAAGTGGCACAGGATGTCGATTTGTTGTGGTGTCCTGTTTTGTCCTGTCGTGCATGTTGCCAGCGTCGTTTACGGTGGTTTCCTTCACCGATTGGGATGGCACGTCGTCATATAAGTGAAACTGCCTTGAGTATTGCAGAAAACCCCAATCAAACAAACAACTTTTTTGGTACAGTGCTTGCTATCCATTATGTGACTGTTTTGTAGTTTTCCTTATTGTATTGCCGGTGTGAATTATGGTAATTCCCTTCATCTTAAGAAGTGTAGGCCTTCCGACAAAATGACTTTTTTTTTTATTTTTATTTTTTTTCCTTGCAGTGGGCTGACAGCATTAGCAACATATTTCCTCACAAAAGAGGTATGGAGTGCAGGAGCAGGGATGTTTGCAGCATGTTTCATTGCTATTGGTAATTAAGCCTTTGGAGGATAAATCTGAGACCATAAGTCTGTTTTAATTGTTTTGATGGATTTCAATGTTGGGAATCTCATCAAACTAACAGTTCTTGAAACAAGCTGAAAAAAAGTAATAATAAATTCAAGCTCCAGAGTGTTTATTTATCTCCTTGATATCTAACATTGTACACAATGGTATTTCACTTATGGCATGAGGAGAAAACAGAAGAAACCTTAAAAAGAAAAGCACCTTGCAGTCTCTGCAGTTGTTACAAGACTTCCGTCATATACCTACGGTCAACAGAGGGGTGTCTCATATCTCTATAGAGAGCAAGGTGCTTTCTTCTGAGCTTATCATGGCATAGTCCCTACATTGGTACTGTCATTTTCTTTATATTATTCAAATACCAAATAAAAGTTTTGTATAGTACATTGAAACTTGCTTGTGGGAATATGACATCTTGTCTAAACTGGCATTGCTGTTTCGTTGTCTATGTTCTATTTGCTGAAATAACTGACATCCTATCTAAACCGATCATTTTCACTGAAAATATTTTCCAATACATATTTTCTTATGCAAACAAGTTTTTCTCTTTATACAAGTTTGATTTCTATCCGTGCTATTCTTGTGTGATTTTGAGCACTAAGTACATGTATTGATTGCTATATCTTATTTGTTTTTCAGTACCTGGCTATATAAGCAGATCTGTTGCTGGCAGTTATGACAATGAGGGCATTGCTATATTTGCTCTTATGTTTACATATTATCTATGGGTAAGACTTCCTTATCAATGTTTAACTGTTTCTTGTGAAATTGGTACATAAAAATAGATACCATTTAAGGATATTTTTAATCAAACTAACTTTCATCTTTGTGGTGTGAAATTCTCTAAAGTTTAAAAATTTAGTCAACCTTAATTTTGCAGTTCTCTACTATAGTTAAAGATACCAGATGAGCTTATCGTATTTATGTTTACACGTTGTGTATAAGCTGGTTTCTGTTATTGTCATATGTGTGTAGTTTACTATATGTTAGGCCCACAGATCCCTGACGAGAGCTACTTCTCTAAATTGACTTCTATTGACATTTCACCAACCTTATTTAGGTAGACAAAATGCGAAGATATTGTTGGTGTACACAATTGCATATAATGAAATAACCTAGAGAATGTGTTAGAGAAGTGTCATTTCAACTAAATTATTTTTTCTCTTCCTATTCAGATAAAAGCTGTAAAAACAGGTGCTTTATTTTGGGGCATATGTTCAGCCTTATCCTATTTTTATATGGTAAGTCTTGGTCTCTCGGAATCATTTATGTCAATATGCAAACAGATTTAAATTTTTAAAATTCTCTAAGTTTTCTATTCTGTAGTTTGTTTTGATATAGAACACCAAAATTTTTAAATATATTCCAAAAGAAATTTACGCAACAAAACAGAATGGTCATTTGTAATTATTGTCTAAGTTTACTAGTGTTATTGTTTGAGGATGTTACCTGCTCATGTTGTGTTTGCCGTTCAACAAAGTCTGTACTTTTTATTTGCAGGTGTCTGCCTGGGGAGGCTATGTTTTCATTACTAATTTGATTCCACTTCATGTTTTTGTCCTGTTGTTGATGGGACGTTATTCTAATAGAATATTTGTAGGTAAGTTCAAGTCTACTCTGGTTTTTCTTCCCTAAAACTTTTGAGGTTACATATATATTACAGTTCAACATTTTAAACTATTTATACAAGTTTTCTTTTTACTTCATATGCAACTATGATTTGTATTAAAAATTTGTAGAAATTCTTAATTTTAGAATAATTAATTTTCTGTTGTCTATACCATTACTATAGTTTTTTCTTGTCACTATGAGGCACCATGACATATTCAATTAACCTTTTGACCATGGTCATTTATTAAACCATGTTGTTTTTTTAATGACACCTGACTCTTTCACTATTGATGCTACCCTTGAGAACGACTAAACATAGAGGAAGAGACAAAAAAAAAAAATTATATTGACGATTATAATTTATCCGTTATTTCTTTCTTTCCACAGCATATACATCATTTTATATAGTTGGCCTGATCCTGTCCATGCAAGTCCCGTTTGTGGGTTTTCAACCAATCAGAACTAGTGAACATATGGCTGCTGCAGGTACATATAGTCCCTGCTAAAACCATAGAGGGCCTCTCCCATGGGCACAAAAGAAGATTCAACATTCCCTTTAAAATCTGAATGTGCCAAAGTCAAGATGGCTACCGTCAGACATTCCTTGTTTCCTACAAAAAAAATAAATAGTATAACTTTCATCAAGTATGTGAAACAACCATATGGAAAAAACAAAGCTACTGTTATATCAATTCATCAGTCTACGGGAAATACCTTTCACATGTAGTATAAAGATTATAAACTGGCATAATATTACTGCTGTTATTTTACTATTTCCTTTTTAAGTTATCTGTTGCATGTTTGTATTAACTGTTAAAATAAATTATAGAAGAAAAAAATTGTATAATGAGAAGAAAGCAAGAAATGTTCTTACATATTTGGATGTACAGGTAATCCTGCATTTGCATACAATTGAACAATGAGATACAATGGCTTAGCTATTATACATTCTTACATAGTTTTCCCTCCTTTATTATAGGGGTATTTGCACTGCTGAATGCGTATGCAGTATTGAAGTACATGCAGTCACTGTTAACAAAGAAAGAGTTCCAGTATTTGTTCTATGGTAGTGTGGTTGTAGCTGCTGGGGGTGTCTTTGTGTCAGTGGTCGGACTCACCTGGGCAGGTAGTTCACTTTTGCTTTTAAACCAGTCATTTTACTTTGCCACTTAACTGTAACAAACTGACAAATAGTAAGAAACAAGTAATAAAAGCAGAACTTAAAACTATTTATATACTTACTGCTACATGTAGTTTCCCATGATTTGTCTAATCAGATATCTGTTTCTTTTTTGATTTTGTATTGTTTAAATAGGAATTCAGCAGTATTTTATTGATAATTGCAAATCTGTGTTTTTTCTCTTCCCAGGTGTGATAGCTCCCTGGAGTGGAAGGTTCTACTCTCTTTGGGATACTGGTTACGCTAAAATCCACATCCCAATCATAGCTTCAGTGTCAGAACATCAGCCCACTACCTGGGTATCGTTTTTCTTCGATCTACACATCCTTGTGTGTATTTTCCCAGCAGGGGTCTGGTTCTGTATAAAAGAAATCAATGATGAGCGGGTCTTTAGTAAGGTTTTATTGATCTCCTTTAGGTGTCACCATAGGTATTAAGTGCCATTGCTGTTAAAACACATCTTATGTTGAAACAATACATTTTATATTCCTCTGGAAAGGATATTTTGCTCTAATAATACTTACTATAAAAAGACATCTATCTCTTGTTTCCATAGTAACCATAACCTGCTTATCAAATTATCTAAATGCACTTATATTATTAGATTGGTTAACTGCCTTGTGTTGTGTCGTCCTTTAATTTTAATTCAATATGTTTTTATTGAGTTCAAGACTTCCAGTATGACTCCTTACAGTTTGTCAATTTTATGCTTTTCAAAAGATGTAAAACTCACCTGTACGCACTAAAAGCCATAATATGTATTTGTTTCAGTTATACTGTATGCCATTAGTGCCTCCTATTTTGCCGGTGTTATGGTTCGTCTGATGCTAACACTAACACCAATTGTGTGTGTACTGGCGGCCATAGCTTTTTCTAAAACATTTGAGCTGTATCTCAAAGACGATGTTCCAAAACCTACTGCTAAAGAAGAAAAAACTTCCGAAAATAAAAATGAAAGATTATATGATAAGGTATAACTAATGTTTTTTCCCCCTCTAAATGCAGAACAATAACATCATTATTTAATACTGCAACCAATTGATACCAATATCAGGTGATATTGATGTGATTTAAACTGTTGAGCACAGTTGCTTTCAAAACAGGAGATCTCAAGCCACTTTTTCTATAGGACAAGCGGGTGGTTGGGTGGGAGCCTCCTGTGCCCTGGTGCTCTCTGAGCTAAGGAGTATCGGGAAGCTGATTTGTTGTGATGTCCTGTTTTTTTGTCCTTTAAATGTAGCGCTATGGCTCCGTGGTTGAGCGTTGGGCTACGCAACCCCCTTCACTCTACTCGGAATAGGTTCGATCCCGTCTGTGGACCTTAGGTATATAAGGGAAGTTTGCGGGGAGGTTTTTACGAGGGTTCTTTCCGGTTTTTCACCATACACCGGCAACGCAAATTATTAAGTTTAGTAAGTAGTCATATAGGTGAAATACTCTAGAGTATAACGTTAAACATCAATCAACAAACAAACAAATCTGTTTTGCCAGCTTTGTTTAGGGTGATTTCCTGCACCGATTGAGCTGGCACGCATGAGTGAAATAACCTTAAGAAAGCCTAATCAAAGAGACCTAAAGGACGATGCCAGTGGCTGTCAACAGTTTCCTGTACCATGGCGCTCTCTGAGCTAAGGGATATCGGGAAGCTGATTTGTTGCGGTGTCCTGCAATGGTTCTGTTTTTGTTTCCTTCTTTATGTTGCCCTTGACATTTAGGGTAGTTTCATTCACCCATTAGCAATGCCACCTTGAATGATTTCATTATGTACAAAATAAAACTCCAAAGAAATAAACAGTCCTATATCATGAATCATGATAGTTTGGACCAACAAACTCGACTATTATTCAGATTATAGCTAGAATTCAGCTAATGTATAAACAACTTTAGTAGTCTATAGAAAAAGCAAACTCTGAATAAGAAAGTGATCTGCTGAGTTTCTCTTATTTTAACTCTATAGTGATCTGTGGAAATAGTCATTTAGTATAGATGCTTATGAGAGGCTTATCTTTGTAATTTGTAAATTTGTAATTTGACTCAAATTATATGACATTTAACTTTCATAAGGATAACATATTCAATATACAAAAGTCGCTTCTGTAAATTTCTGCCACTTCTTCGATGAGGTCTTATGGAAGTTAAAAGCTGCCATATTTTTCTCCCGTTAGCCCCAAGTTGGAAAGACAAAGAAAGTGCGTGATGACAAGCCTAAGGAGCAGGAGTCTGTTGGAATGAATATAAAGAGTGTAATAGTGATAGCTCTACTCATGATGTTGATGTTGTTTGCTGTACATTGTACCTGGGTCACAAGTAACGCCTATTCTAGTCCCAGTATTGTCCTCGCCTCTTATAACAATGATGGGTGAGTCCATTTAATAGTCAAACATCTTTATTAGACTAGATGCTGTCATGGTTACTCTTATAAGAGAATTGCGCTACTGATTGTTATTGTCAATATTGCACTCGGTTGGGCATGTGCTTAAAACTTTTCATAACCCACAGATTTGGAGGACAACTCGGGTGCTTCAAATTTTAATAAACAACATTATTTATCACACTTTAATATTGTCAGCCACTTGAGAACTTGTGATGAGCTGAAAAAACATAGTAATATAACGGAATGGTACCAGTGTTATCTGACTTGGTGATAATTAGACTGAGCACGGCTTGTATGGTAATATTAGTTCTCCATTGGCCATGGTTATCGTATGATAGTCTGGGTCTGTTGTGTCTCTCATGGTGAATTTTTTATTTTTTTTAAGTTGGTCCTACCACAGTGTTTTTGTTAAAAGATAATCACATGTATTAACAGGTCAGCTCTGTATTGTATCTGATATTTTTGCATCCCATTACCAGACTGAAGACAAAGTTTGCTTGTACAAATTAAGAGATTTTGATTGTGATGGATTTTAGGAGCCGAACGATACTGGATGACTTCCGTGAAGCGTATTTCTGGTTACGACAGAATACCCATGATAAGGCCCGCGTAATGTCTTGGTGGGATTATGGGTACCAGATAGCAGGAATGGGAAATAGAACGACACTAGTGGACAATAACACGTGGAATAATTCGCATATAGCATTGGTAAGTCGACAGTTATTAAACGTCATATAGACCATGTGAATTGCATGATCTTCCTGAGGCATTTAGAAACTAATGAGACAAAACAATTTATGGATTCCAAATTTTATTTTCTAAGCGACATTTGGGTAGACATACACTTGACGGTACTAGTGTAATATTTTGTGCTTTCATTCGTTAATGGAAGGGCCACTCCGTGGTTCCTTGGCTGAGCGTTGGACTACGGAGCTCCTGTCACTATTCCCAGAATAGGTGCTATCTCCCCTGTGGACCTTAGGGAAGTTTTCCGGTGGCTGCAGAGTTCGCGGCGTGGTTTTTACGAGGTTTCTTCCCAGTTTTCCACCATACACAGGCAACGTAAAGTTGTCATATAGGTGAAATACTCTTGAGTACGACGTTTATCAAACAATCATTCGCTATTGGACTGCTGGACCATTATAAGTGACTAAGTGTATGTATATCATTAGTCCCCAGACAAATGAAGAACCTGTTCCTGTTGTCAATGAATTAAATCTCAAAGTAAATAAGTACTCAAAGTACTTAATTATTAACTATAACTTGATATTTATGTGTAATTCTAAAAATTCGTATTGTTTTGTGGTTTATTATGGTTGAAATTCTCATTCTTAGGTCGGTAAAGCAATGTCGTCCAATGAGACAGCAGCATACAGCATCATGAAGATGTTAGATGTTGATTACGTTCTGGTTATATTTGGGGGGGTGATTGGTTACTCCGGGGATGACATCAACAAGTTTCTGTGGATGGTTCGTATTGCCGAGGGAGAACATCCAAAAGACATAAGGGTAAGTCTTAAATGTGAATCTTTAATTGGCTCACCACTGAACGACGACAAACTTGGATTCTTAATCCTAAAATGTAATTTTTTTTTCTCATTCTGGTGTAGCACTCTACATCAATAATTAGAAGTATTTTCAGTGTCATGGAGAGGTAATCAGCAGCATAGGCAGCTGCTACATTTAAAAGTGTTAAAACACATAATTAGCTGTGGGACCTTTCTGAAAAAAACTCATCATTAGTTTCGTTTTAAAGTAAATTTAGACTTTTAGATTTGGTGGGATTTTATGTTTGACCATCTGCTTTGGTGCTTTCAGGGTAAACATCTTTTTTGTGTATAAGTGATATATATATATAATATAGACTTATTGTTTTGAGTGATATATATACATGTATTGTTTTGAGTGATATATATACATGTAATGTTTTGAAGCGGTAAATTTAACATGCGGTTTGTATGGGTTATGTAAATGTGTGAATGTTAGAGATTTAAGGAAGATTATTATGAAGGAAACTCAGAAGATTGAGTTCATTGTGATATTTCTATTATTTGTCGTAAAGTAATGCAATCATCAGGAGTACCTATATTCCTGATGATGGTATACGTTGATGCCGAAATATAGATATATCACAACATCTTTGGAGTTTCGTTCATATTAGTTTACTTTATGTTAAACTATTCTGTGGGTCTACTGGTTTAGGGAGGATTGTTATTATACTAATTGAACCCGGTCTTACTAAATAAACTATTATTTCCTAGGAGTCTGATTATTTCACGCCAAATGGAGAGTTCCGGGTTGACAGTGCTGGGTCTCCTGTGCTCCTCAACTGTCTCATGTACAAACTATGTTACTACAGATTTGGAAAACTCCAGGTATGTATTGTCTTATTGAAACCATGGGGAAATTTCTCTTGGACCCAATAATTTTCGTAAAATGTTGTGAAAATAAAAAGGCAGTCTAAATAAATCTTTTATTCATGCTGTCATAGTAAGCACTGAAGGTACATTATCTTCCAGATGGTTGGTATGGCTGGTTATTATTTTCCCACCAGTTCATGAAGATACCTTAAAGTCACATAAGCACCCAAAACTTGGATTTTTCAACTAATTCGTTTGTTCAAAAATTAAAACAGTCGCGTTAAAATAAAAATTATTCATGGGGTACAAAGCTTGTACGGACCAGGAGAAATCTAGCAGTTATTCAAATTTAACGGAAAGAGGGCTGGCCATATTTGC